>NW_004624786.1:3315072-3326430 GCF_000247695.1 Heterocephalus glaber | reverse complement strand
AAAAAAAAAAAAGAAAAAAAAAGAAAAGAAATAAAAACTTAATCTTTTGAGGACGTACCTTCAAGAAGTGGACCGCATTTGTAGATGAGTTTAAATTCCATTGAAAATAAAAGACATTTAAATGGATGTAGCAAAAGTGCAAAATTTTAAAAGTGAAATACTGGAGTGACTGGAAAGAAGGAACCATAAGCTGGGATGGGAGGTGTTCAGAATTTCATTGAATTATGAAATTCACTTGAGGTGAAGAGAAGACCTCCATTTTCTCATATTTTCAGCACGAGAATGAGGCTTTTGTCTGTTTCATCAAGTATTCCCACAGCCTGGCAATGGCAGTTGCTTAGTAACAACTTGCTGAATAAGTGAACGAATGAACAAAGTCAATCATTTTGTAACCTGCCATATGGATGACTCCATTTAGCAGTTCAAGAAGGTTGTACGTGGATAGCAGTGTGGGATTTGCCATTTGGTAGCTGTGTTTTTTTGTTTTGTTTTTTGGTACCGGGGATTGAACTGGGGACCTTGTGCTGGCAAGGCAGGTGGCAGAACCACTGAGATAAATCCCCAGCCGGGTAGCTGTGTTTTTGTTTGTTTGTTTGTTTTTGCAGTACTGGGGATTGAAACCCAGGTCTTTGTACTGAGCTACATTTCTGCCCTTTAAAACAAATTTTTTTTTGAGATAGGGTCTCACCAAGTTACTAAATTGCCCAGCTGGGTTTAAGTTTGTAATCCTTTTGCTTCTGCCTCCCAGAGTATTGGGATTACAGACTCACAGGATTATTGTGAAGAATAAATGAGGCAGTGACTATAAAGCATGCATGTACCTGACACATGAGTAGCTAAGTGACTTATGAATGAATGCATGGCCAAGGGAGTGACTTACAAAGTTGATAGCTGAACTTGAGAGTTGCAGACTGAATCATGAGGAATGTTACGAAATGAAGAAAAAAATCCTAGAGGAGGCAGAGAAGATAGACCTCCAATTTTTTTTTTTTTTTGAGACAGGGTCTTACTGTGCAGTCCACTGCTGGCCTTGAACTCTGATCCTCCTGCCTCAGACTCCCAAATGCTGGGATTACAGGTGTGTGCCACCATGCCCAGCCCAAATTTTGTAATGTGGAGGCAAATAGAGAGTTTGAGTGGTGAGAAGGGTGTCCTCTGCACTTGTGGTCACCCAAAAGGTTGTCTTCAACAAGTATATCCCAACACAGTAATCCAGAAAACATTGCTAAAGAAATCTTTATCTCTGTTTGCTTTTAGGATTTGTTTTGGGAGGTGCGTTTGGGGTGTTTACTGCTGGCATTGATACCAACGTAGGCTTTGACCCTAAGGATCCTTACCGTACACCGACTGCAAAAGAAGTTCTTAAAGATATGGGGCAGAGAGGAATGTCTTATGCCAAAAATTTTGCCATTGTGGGTGCCATGTTTTCCTGTACTGAGTGCTTGGTAGAATCTGTAAGTGTCTTGCTGCTTTCTAAGAAATCCTTGTCTGCCGCCATCTCACTTTTAAAGATAAATGCTCTGGGGGCTGGGGATTTAGCTCAGTGGTTCTGCCACCTGCCTCGAAAGCAAAAGGTCCTGAGTTCAATCCTCGGTATCAAAAAAAAAAGATAAATGCTCTTAATGTTGTTACTAGAATACAGATCAGAAACATCAAGATACAGTTCAGATTGTACTTCCATAAAATAATTTGTAGTGTAGAATTTTTGTATGTTTATGATATGGGATTTCTTTTTTTGCTTTTTGTTGGTGAGGAGTTAATGATTTTTAAATTTTTTATTGATGCAATTTGAACCCAGAGCCTCACAGATGCTAGCCAGCTGCTGTACCACTGAGCTACACCTCCAGCCCAGTTAAGGATTTTATTTTTATTTTTGTATGTATGCATTTATTTTTGAGATGAGATTTTGCTATGCTGTTGCCTAGGCTCGTCTTAACTCCTGGGCTCAAGCTATCCTCCTCCTCAGCCTCCTGAGCAGCTGGGACTACAGACATGTGCCACTGTACCCAGCTTCAGTAATTTTGATTACTTCTCAGATGTACTGTACTTGGTTTCTGCACTCTGGTGCCACCTGCAGGAAACATCTATGAACACATTCAAATTCTGGGAACTATTGTACTTTTGAAGATTAGGTTTCCTTTGGATAGAGTCTGAATTAGCCAACTGGAAACACTGTGTTTTTTTCCTTTGTTGTCTGGTCTGGCTTGCTCTGACTCTAAACTACACTTCTCCACCCACAGTACCGGGGAAAGTCAGATTGGAAGAACAGCGTCATTAGTGGCTGCATCACTGGAGGAGCCATTGGTTTCAGAGGTTAGTAAACAGCTCTTGAATGATTTTCTTTTGTGGTCTTGGCCAATGTGCTGATGTTGAGATTTCCAAACATATGAATGTTCCAAAGACACTTGATATTCTTCTCTCCTAACAAATAAATCCTGATCACTTCTGTGTGAACTGTTTCGGAAACTTGGTTGTATCTACATCAGGGTTTCTCATCCTTGGTGTTGTTGACATTTTGGATTAGATAAATCTTTACTGGGGTTGAGAAGTCATTCTTCTCCATTGTAGGATATCTAGCCATATGCTAATGGCATTCCTTCAGTTGTCAAAAGTCGCTGGTGGAAAAAAGAAAAAAAATCCCTGGTGGGAGGGCCAAATCAACTCCACCTAAGAACCACTGATCTAGATTTATCTTAGAAAAAAGAACTGCCCCCATATTGAGTGTATAGAACAACTTTCACAATAAGTAAATTGAAATGTGTTGGTATGCAGGATAGTACAGAGGGATAGCTAGGTCCACTCAACCTTGGGTAGCCTGTTTGTCTACACATGCAGGATGTGCTGTGCTTGCAGCTCTAGGTATTTCATATATTTAGGGTTTCTTTTTTTCATCATCTTCCTTTCTGTCTTTCTTAGTAGTAAGATTGAACCTGGGGCCTTTGCACCGAGCTACATCCCCAGACCATTTTTTATTTTAAAACAGGGTCTTACTAAGTTGCCCAGGCTGGGTTTGAACTTGTGATCACTCTGCATCAACCTCCCCAGAGTGTTGGGATTGTAGGAGTGTGGCATCATGCCCAGGCTAGATATTTTTCTTAATTTTACACAGTTGTCGGGTGTTTTGTTTTCTGGTGCTGGGGATTGAACATAGTGCCTTTCGAATGCTATGTATGCACTCTACCACTGAGCTATGTCACTAGCCCTAGTTAGCAGTTTTAATTTTATATATAAATTATAATGTTAATATCTTTTTGCAGTTGGGGATTTTTAGAATCAATCCATTGAAAGCTAAGTACAGAAGCTGGGCACAGTGGTGCATTCTGTAATTCTAGCTACTTGGGAGGGTGAGGCAGGAGGATCAAACTTCAAGCCCAATGTGGGCAACTTAGTGAGACCCTGTCTCAAAATTAAAAAAAAAAAAAGGGTTGGTGTGACTTGATGGTGGTGTTTGTCTAGCATGTGTTGAGCCCTGGGTTTAATTCTCAGTACAACTGAAGAAAAAAAAAAAGCTTAAGAAGCTAAGTGCAGACATCCTAGAAGTGCTAGTTTATCGGCTATAAACAACAAACAAACTGATGCCCATCACTTCTCCCTGTTAGCATATTCAAGAATGTAGTGTAGACTTCAGGGAGTTATCTTTTCTAGAAGCAGTATCAATTCCTGGGTCTCTTTCCATCCAGGAGCACCCTGACTTGCCCAGGGTAAAAAGCCTCTCATCTTCTGAGTCAGGATGATTTGCTGTCATTAAAGCCTGGTTTTGCTCCTCACACGCCATATGTGATTTATAGAGTGGCTTTTCTTTTGGTCTTCTTATTGCTCAGTTTTTTTTCCAGGATCTCTGTGAGAAGCTCGGTTCCCTCTGGGACTGCTTTGATCACCTTCCCAGGAATTTATTCCATAAATAGATTGGGGGTAAAAGGCCATATGCTTTCATTTGATTCCAGGGGCTGGTTCTCTTAGCCAGTTTCCTGCCTGTGAGGAGCCATTTCCATAAGACTGGGAATAGTAATTCTTTGGAATGAGAAGTTAAGTGAATGTGCAGTTAGATAAAACACACTGGGTTAGATCATATATACTGTGTTGTTGAAGTCTCATAAAGCCATCACTGGTTGAATGACCAAAAATGCTTAAGCTAGTTTCTTTGGATCTGTGGATGTAGAAACTTTTTGTAAATGCAGCCTTACCCCAATATTTGTCACCACAGGTAAGGTAATGTTAATTTCTGTTTGCTTTACAGCTGGCTTAAAGGCTGGGGCCATTGGTTGTGGAGGTTTTGCTGCTTTCTCTGCTGCAATTGATTATTACCTCCGTTGAAAGAGATTGCCTGGGGAAGGAGGATGCCAGCTGAGGACTGGAGCTGTTCTTGGAGGATAGTATCTGTACCACTTGGCACTTGCTTCGAGGGCTGAAGTCATTCGTTTTCCCTCATAGAGCTGTTGTTTTGAGGGAACTTCCTGGATGCTTTTTGCTTCCGGCCTTCGGAGCAGCCATACTGTGCTGCTCTTTGACCTCCCTCAAGCTTTTAGGGGATGTTCCATGCCAGATTGTCTCCGTAGAGCAAATCAGGGGTCTGTGTATTGACTGTTAGGAATTAAGTTTCACAGAGACTCAGTGCCGATGACATCCAGCCTTCGGGTTGTTTGGTGCTGCAGACAGAAAGGTGGCAGCGTGTTTACACAGGCCCAGGAAGTTCTTTTGCCTTGGAACTCCATGCAAACATCTACCCTGGATACCAGGGCAGGGCAAAGTAAACTTATGCCATCCAACCAAGTATGTTTTTTTGTTTAATATTTTGTCATCCTTGTTAAAATATATTTATATAACAGTTTAAAGTTGGGTTATTTTTATTTTCAAATTCTGTATTTCCCCACAGTGGTGCTTAGTGGCCCATAGACAATCCAATAGGAAAGAATGAGAACCTTCCTGAGAACTCTACGAATGCTAGATTCTCAGGGTTTGTAGAAAACTGTCATCATCACCAAATCATCACATCGACCAGGCCTTGCTCCCCAGAAGCCCACCCTAGATGCTTTCTAGGATACACTGCAACTCCCTGCATGATCCCCGCTGGCCTCTTCTGAGAAACCTGCTGTGCTTGCTGATAGGATGCTTGCAGTTTGCTGAACCACACATTGGTTTCCTGCCCAGGCTTAGCTCAGGGACACGTGTGAAGGAGTCCTGCTGTGGTCATCCATCAGCTACTGGCTAAGATCACATTGTGGAAGGACTATTCACCACCACCCTTGTTCTCTACTTTTAGTGGGTTTCTAAAATTTTTTGTGTTTTTGACTTGACTTGTGGTCTCATACTGAAAATAACAGCTGAGGCCCATTGTGTGTCATAGGCAAAAAACAAAACAAAAAAAAAGCTTTTAGTTGGGCTCTGCTACTATACTGTGGTGCTTTTACTCTGGTGCTGACACCTTGGGATTTACTTCTTTGGGGGAGGGGAGTCAAGACAGTAGGCTTGGTGGGGACCACGTTATCCTGGCTCCCTTTAGTCAGTGGTACTGTTTCTTTTCTACTATAAAGTAACTCTTCCACTTTTTTGCTTTCTTATCTTTTCCGATTCACCCACCCTTAACCAGAATTCAAAGACTCAGCTTCAACATCCAGCCATCCTGTGTGTATATATTTGTATGTGAGTGATGCTGTCAAACCCGGCTGGTAACACCTTCCTCTGGCAGTGCCTGCTGTTTCCTTGGCATGAGTGTGAGCTAGCACATGGGACCTATGTCCTTCTGTGGTAAATTCTACATGGTGCCTGTCCCATCTTGCCAGGCAAGTCAGCACTCTGCAGAACTAGGAGAACAAATTTAGGAATGTTTCTTTCCTGTGCGGTCCCTAAATACTTCATACCTAAGACCAATTTGAAGGAAGGACAGGCAGACATTCTTCCAGCTAGGCTTGTACATGGGATGGAGCACAAGAAATGCTGCCCTAACAATTGTTTTGGCAAAAGATGAGCCTGGAGGCCATCAGTAGCCATTAGTTCAATAAACCAAGTCTTGTCCACACTGACTATTCAATCGAGAGAGATGAATAGCTTCCTGTTTTAGATGGCCAGGGAGCTAGTATGAGCTCATAAACCAAACAGCAATTTTCAGAGACATCTGTTCCCAATCTCCAGAATAAATACAATGTCTAATGGCTTAGGCTGGTGGCAGCCCATATTAACCCCATTGGCAATCCCAAAAGGAAGGTGGGTCCTCTGGGAGTTGCAGCTTCCTTCCCGGACAAGCAGATAGACCAAAAGGCTGCCCAGAGATATGCCACTTCCAAGGAAAGTGTAGACAAAAGTTTACAGAAAATCAGTGGATAACTTCTTGCCAACTCTCCAACATTGATGGCTAGGTCTGTGGTGAGACACTGGAAGAGAACTGTAGCAGCAAATTCAGTGAGACCAGCAGCAGCCTGGCTGCCAGTTGATCTGGAGACCTCTGGAAAGAGGGAGAGGGCTTGGGCTCACTTTGCCCCAGTCACCAAAGGCCAAAGGGAAGACTCAGGAACAGTTAGCTAGGTAAACAGGTTCTTGGAAACACATGTGGATCCAGCTGGAGGAATTAAATATTTAGATTGGTGGTCTTTCCTGGACTACTGAGATTACAAACATCCACACCACAGGGCTGAGTTTTGTGCAAATGTTGGGGCTTTGCATTTTTTTTATTAACATTTTCCTCACATGGTTTACATCAATTTATAATAATCTACATAAGTTGAAACAAAACAGAAAAAAAAATATATCCTTACCAACTTATTACAGTTGAATATTAATGAAGGGTCCCATCCTACCTCCATCAGCAAAAACTGGCAGCCCTCAGCCATTGCCCAGTAAGGACAAGCATGCTGGGGATTCCTGTAGCCTGTCTCCTGGCATCCAGTTGGCACAGGCTGCCCTGTTGGGCACAGTGACTGGGGGTCCTGGGCTGCACAGTCCCTGTCTTTCAGGAGAACCCACCAGGTATTTCCTTGGTGCAGCTTAGTCCAAGTCTGGCACCCAACCCTCCCACTTGGGGTGGAATTTATAAATATTACGATCCTTCTGCATTTCTCAGCCCTTCCAGCCTTTCTCTTATCATATGGCCTAAGCAAGCTAGGGGCTGCAATAGCTACCTAGTGCTGAGAAGCAAACACCCCTCATTTTGGGAGGCAGGAGGCACCCATTTGAGGCTATACCTAGCTCTAGTTGGGCCTCTAACTTGTTACTGTCAATCCTTTGGAAGCAAGAACCTTCCCTGCCACCACCACCTGAGTGTCAAGCAGTGACTTCAGGAATGGTCAGATGCTGGGATCTTAACGCTCAATGGCATTCTTTACTTATTGTCCCAGGAAATGGGGCTCCTTGCTAAGCTGCTGCCAGGGAGCTGGGTGGAGAGCATTTTTTTAGTCTCAAGCATTTCTCTCCTCCAGCATACACAGAGTATAGCAGTCTGCTGAAGGCAACAGGTACAAACAGGATCAGAAAGGGCCCTCTTGCCGAGCAAACACCACAGCTTTGGGGCCAGCAAACACTTCTTTAGACTTAGCCCTGAGCACAAACAATGGGGGCTGCTCTCCCCCAGTCCTGAAGCCCAGGAATTGACACTCTGCCACACAGAAGAGCCAGGGAGCTGTGCTATGCCTCACGTTCCAGTGGTATGTCTGTCCTCTCAAGCTAATTGCCATGGGTGGACAACTGCTGCTCAGAAGGGAAATGATGCTTTGGGAGTAAATTACACTCCTTTCTAGTACTGAGCAGTGGGTATCAAGGCTAGGATTGGGACCATCCCCTACACTGAAGCAATGTCAACAATGAAGGCCCAGCAAAACCCAGCCCCTAAAGAGGCCTGTGATAGATGCCCGTGATTCCTCATCCTCTCTCAACTTCTGCAGTTTCCCCGAGTTCACCAACAAGGTGGCAAACGGGCTGGGGCAGCACCACATCAGTTGGTGGATTGTGCCTTCCTTTCCAAGGCCCTGGAGCACACGTGGCAGTGGGGGCTGCCCCGTGGCAGTGCTTGGCTGTGGAGTGAAAAATCTAAGGCAAAAGTACCACGAGGTATGTGAGGTGCCAGGAAGCCTCTAGGGTGGAGCCTGCTTGCTTCTGGACACCTACTTTAGCCACAGTAGTCACCCTCCAGGAAGCCCGGCCCACTAGGAAAGCCACTGCAGCTTCTTCCTGCTACAAGCTGCTTCCCCATGACTCAGGCCACCAGTGCTGCATGGTGTAGTCAACTGCCCTTCCCCAGATGCTTTTCTGACCCTCTGGCTCTTTTGATAGCAGGTACTTGTGGGTCTTCACACTCAAAAGAAATAGAACACTGAGGGAAAAGGAACTGAAAATTCAGCAGTAGAAGAAACAGTCAAAGATGCCTCACTGGTAGGCAGGAGACAGAACAGACAAAACCCCAGAAATGGAGATTCTCAAATGGAAAATTCCAGAAATCAGCTCTCCAGCTCTGTGCTAAGCTGAGGATTAGTGTGAGTCTGTCTCCTTGTCCAACATTTGCACAGGCAGCAAGGCAAAGCAGGTGTGCTTCCATAGGTAGAGGGCGGGGAGAGGCCGAGAGCAGTGTAGAGCAGCATGACAGGCCACCACTGCCACTACCGCTTGGATCTCTGCAGAACTTTCCACGTGATGGAGTGAAAACCGTGGCTGCACATGCATGCGGCAGGCTGGGAAGGAGAGGGTGGAGAACACTGAGGGGAGGCTACAATCTGGGCCAAGAGGGGAAAACTGGCAGCAATTATATAGCGCCAAATAAAAGCCCTTGGACTGGACTCAGGAAGAAAGAAAGCTTTGAGGGAAATGAAAGAACAAAGCAGGCTGTGTGCCCACACCAGGTCGGTCACTACCTTTTCTGCATGACAAATATACATAAAACAATTCCCAAACAGCACGGAGCATCAGACTCAACTAGAGGTACAGAAGGCAGGAGCTGGGGTGTGGTGGTGAGGCTGGGGGCTGGTCAGCTGGCTTTGTACAAGGTGGCACAAAAGATGCACAGATTCCAGTTTTTGGAAGTTGGCTTCCCTTGGAGTCTGGAGTGCTGGGCTGGGGAATTTCTGTTGCAGTCTTTCAAGTCTGTGTTGGGCCTGGCTGGAGGGGCTGGCTCTGACCATCCTCCCAGCGGCCCCGGCCTTAGGCTACACGTCGGTGGAGAAGTACAGTGTGTTCCGCTTCAGTTCTGCGAAGGAAATGGGGGGGTGCTGCAGATAGTAGAGCAGGACCTGGACCTGTGGGGAGACAGGATAGACTGAGGTTGGGATCTTTGTCCTTCTGGGTCTGTTTCAAGGTAATGGTCCCTGGCCTGGGGCCAAATCTGTGTTGCCCGCAAAGGCTCCCCAGGTGGGTACCTTGGAAGCTCAGGTGTTAGTCTACTGCAGCACTAGAGGGCGCTAGAGGACAGAGCGTAGAGGATCTAGGCCACTCCCTGAACCTCAGTCTTTGGGGCTGAGGTTGGTTTTGGCTTGGCACCCCATTCTGTTCCTGAAAGCAACCCCAGAGCTTTCATGTGTGAGGATAAGACCCCCAGAAGTTTCCTACACCCTGGAGCTTGCTTTCTGAGACTAAGGCCCTCCCAGGAAAGCAGTTAGCACCTGGGACAGACATTCTCTGGGCCCTCACATTTCTTTTCCACCTGGGAGGGGCAGGATTGTCCATAGCCCTACCTTCCTGGTGGCATCCTACACACACACCAACTCAGCTGCTCAGGAGGGCAGAGTGTAGGGACCCTGAGCTGTTCTCTCCACCCCTCTGCCAGCCACAGGCCTGGGCAGTGCTGGTGATACCTGTGCCATGACATCATGGGACCAGATGTCTGCAGCTGACGTGAGATGTGCTTTACTCTCCACTTCTGAGGGTCTCAGTAACGTGGGGCCAAACACAGTGGCCAGGTTGTGAAGTGACATTTTGTTGATGGGTTCCTTCTCGGCAACCCTGAAAGGGAGGGTAGGGAGAACAAAAGATCATTCCTTAGCAGCCACCTGGAGCTCTGGACCCTTGGTCTTAGCTATAGGAACTCCAAGATGGTGGTCACCTAGCCTCCCTCTCCAAAGGGAAGAGTCCTGGTGGTGGGAAGGATGCTGAGCCAGGCACCCATGGCCCCAGCTACATCCCAGGATATTGCTGTAAGAGATTTCCAGCTTGCAGGCTGCTCCTGTAAGCTTCTAGGCCAGAAGGACCCACAGCTATCAATTCCAACTTCCTTGCCTTAGAGACAAAACCATTACTGTTTAGAGAACTTTCCTGGTAATAACACACATACTTGTTACAGTCTTTTGAGGTAAGTACTGTTAGTATCATCATCCCATTGTAGAGATGAAGAAACCGAAGTACAAAGAAGTTAAATGACTTGCCCACAGCCACATGGCTAGGAAGTGCTATGGAGAGTTGGGATGCGAAGCTGGCAGTCTGTTCAAGAACTCATGTTCTTAACCCCTCTACTCCCATTGTTATGCATCACACACTCCTAGGAGGGGCTTTTGGGAGGTGGCTGGACTATGGGTGTGTGGTGCTGGGTTAGTCCTCTGATGGGCTAATGCCTGGGTGTGATGCTGGCAGGTGAAGCCTGGTAGGAAGCACTCCTGCCTTGAGGACTTGCTTCTTCCTGTCTGCCAAGCCATGAATTGTCTCTTTTTCCTATGCCCATCTACCAATCCACCCTGCCTTGGAGCCAGCTGACTGTGGACTGAAACCTCTACAAACTGAGCTAAAATAAACCTTTCCTCCTTTAAGTTGTGTTAGGTATTTTGTCCCATCAATGAGAAAGTAACTGACACCCATGATCCAGCTGTCCAGCTTCGGGGAGTGGCTAGAGAAGAGTCTTAGTGGATGGGGCGAGGTGGGGAGGGCCTGGAGCCTACCGCAGCTGCTCACTGAATCTGAGGTTCTGCCTGTTGGGCTAGGCAGGAACAGTCTTAACCCCAGGCGGAGCCCAGGGCTGTCCTTCCCACTGGTCCAGAAGGGCTTGCTCATGGGACCCCAGAGCTGCTTCCCTTTGGTTTTTCCCTGCTCCTTGCATAACAGGCCTGATGCTCTTTTATGTCCCCTGAGTGACAGGAGGAGTTGCCATCTGTGGCTGGTACCCAGGCAGGCTCAGTATTACCGATCACATCAAGAAGCCAGGGCTTCCCCCCACCCTAGGAAATGTTTCTGGGGCCGAGACACAGCCGCCCTGGGCAGTGCCTGTCACTCCACTCCCTCTGACACCATTAGTCCCACCCTCTGGGCAGAAGCCATGGATGTGCCTGCTGACTATTTTGGAGACAGGCGAACATTGCAATGTCAACAGGCAGCTGTGCTGCGGACCAGCCCTCCTGCAACGCAACACACACACACACACACACACACACACACACACACACACACACACACACA
>NW_004624786.1:3287094-3314972 GCF_000247695.1 Heterocephalus glaber | reverse complement strand
ACACACACACACACACACACACACACACACACACACACACACACACACAGCTCCAGTCAGGGGCCCAGATGTGGGAACAGACTGTGCCCAGTTCCCAGGGTGGAAAACCTAATGAATTTTCCTTTCCCACTACTCCTCTGCGTCCTCCCCAGGACGCTCGCCAAACTATCTGGGACTTGGTTGGGGCTTTGGTCCTGGCCAAACCAGAGGGAAAATGTCTCATAATGGGAAAAACAAGACACCAGCCCTAGATGCATTCAGATCTCCAATGGCCTTCCCAAGCCTGGCCTGGCTAAACTGCAGCAGGAGCCTGGACCCAAGGGTGGGGCTGACCTTGGAGGTGTTGAAGCACAGAGCAGCTCTCTTGGGGCTCTCTGGTCGTGGGTGGCAAGAAGGTTTAAGGGATTCCAGTCCCACTCATGCTTGGAATTAGTCCCAGGCTCAAAAGTGAGTGAAGAAGGCACCTTTCAGTTCTGAACCGTGGGCAGGTGTCAGCTTGAGGAGCTCTTGGTTTACCTTCACTGTGGAAGGGGTTAGGGGAAGGCAAGAAGGGTCTTTTTCTAGGATTTGGAAGATGCACACTCTAAGGATAGATCTGTAACCCAAGTCCCTGCTGGGTTTGGGACTGACTTACTTTCACTATTTGTTAGAGATATAGGCTGAGCTCTTGACCCACAATAACAAATATATTGTTATAACCCAGTACACACATCTATAGGTATCTGAACAAAACAATACTTAGCTTACTGCCTACAGTAAACCCTGGTTCTACTGATTCTACTTCACTTAAAAAATTATAAAACTGAAAAAAAAAATTATAAAACTGTGGTGTCAGTGCCTGCCTCGCAAGCACAAGGTCCTGAGTTCGATCCCTGGTACCAAAAAGAAAAAAATTATAAAACTGAACAAATGAACCACTGACAGGTTGGGGCCCAGTAACCATAAAGTTTATCTATGGTCCTTGCTTTAGGCCTGCCATTCTGGACATTTCAAGGCCAATGCTTGAGGCTATCAGGACCCACATATTTCCCAAAACAGAAGAATGTGAGTGTAAGAAATTGAAAAGCAAGCTGGGCATAGTGGGACACGCCTATAATCCCAGTACTCTGGGACACTGAGGCAGGAGGATCACAAGTTCAAACCCAGTCTGGGCAGCCTAGCAAGACCCTGTTCAAAACTGAAAAGCAAACCCTCACACTGTTGAGAGTGGCCCAGCAAAAGCCAGCACCTATGCAGAGGTGCTGAGGAAGCAGGGTCCCATAGCAGGACATGTGGGTCTGCGTCAGCTCCTGGCCCTCCCCTTGGCTGTGCTCTGCTCTTACCTTTTCAAGTGTTCCAGCAGGAAGAGGAAGGTGATGAGGTTGGGGTCAGGCAGGGAGCGGAGCAGGTGCATCATGCAGTTTTCCTTGGCAGCAGGGTCTGACAGGGCTGTGGGAAGAGAAGAGGCTGGGCTGGGGGTCAGCTCCTGGGGTGGAGAAGCCCTTGAGGGACCCACCAGGGCCGTGAGGATGAGGGAGAGCCCAGGCTGCCAGGTGTTGGAGCAGATCCTGCCTGGGAAGGGCTGGTATCTGGACGGCCTGTTAGCAGCTGGTTCCTCCAAGAGGGCCCACCACAACTAGTACCTTGTCCTTGTTATCTTCCTTCCCCTCCTGCACTGGATTTCGCCCCCCAGTGCTATCCCCAATGATGGCACATGCTGCCAGGGATAGGAACACTTTGTCAACTGCCTCAGATGCTGGTGCACGGGAGCAAGCAGCTTTCTCTGAGACTCCTCACTCTCTGTGGGGGCTGAAGCCCTCCCTGCCCTAGGAAAAGAAAAGGCAAAAGGGATGTGCCAGGCCTGGATTTGGCCCAAGTAGGTGGAGGCTGAAGCCCTACTGGCCAGAGCCCCTGGCAGAGGTGAGGAGAGGTGAGCAGTTCTGGAAAGCGCAGCACCAGGCAACTCCAGTCCCCTCAGGCTCAAACCAGCCCTTTCCTTGGTTCTGGGGAGCCAGCTGCTGCTTGCCCACTTCAGGGCAGTCTTCCCTAAAAACCTGTGCTTCTAAGCAAGCAGGTCAGTGTGCAAGGAGAAAGAAAAGAGGCTGCCCCCAGAGATGTGAGAGGCAGGGAGAGGGACCAGCTCCAGCCCTGTACCCTAGCAGGCTACACCTTGCCCTTGGGCCCCTCAACCTTGCAGCCAGCACTGAACAGGTCAATGGGCAAGGGAGGCCACGGCCTCTTGCTGTGGACTTCCCCGGCCAGTGAGGCCTGCTTGGCTCAGCCCAGCCCTCAGGACAAAATGAGCCTCACCGATGCCCTCCATAAAGGCTGGGTAAAGTCGGTCTGTGAGGAGGGGCTCTGGCAGTTCCCGGAAGTATAGCTTGAGGGTGCCAGCGATGGCATTGATGTCCATGTCGCTCAGCATCAGCAGGATGTCCTTGTTATCTACAGGGGAGGGGAGTAGGTCAGGGGTTGTGTTGGCCCCTGACTCATCCCCCTCTCCCTAGCAGCCAGCCCTCAGATCTGTCCTAAGGCCAACCCCCACCTGCCCCATCGCTGCCTCTCGTCTCCTCCAGAAAGACAGAATGTAGGTAGTGGCCACAGGTTCTGTGACTTGGCTCTGTCAGCTGCAGGTAGAGGAAGCAGAGAGAGCCAGACTGAGGTCTGTCTGCTATGGCTTCCCAGAGAAGAGAAGGAGAGTACAACTTGTCATCCAGAGTCCCTGAGCCACATCCACACCAAGTGGCGTGCACCCTCCCTCCAGCTGGAATCTTCCCATTGCCAAGCCTCTCCCTGGAAGGCCCTATGTATTCTTCACACCTAAAATAATGTTCTGACAAAGCTCTAGGTTCCAGGTCACACAGGGGAGTCACGTGCCAGCATGTTCCTGGCCCTGTCCTGTCTTCCACCCCAGCCTTCCTTGCGAGGCCCCTCTCCACCTGGACTCATCACTGGCCACTTCAAGCTTCCTAGCCACTGGTTGCTCCTGCTGCTGCAGCCTGACCAGCAGGATAGGGGAAGAGGAAACCAGGAGGGTTGGGCCCCCCCACCAGGGGCTTTATACAAAAGCACACCTGCCACACAGCAGAGGGAAGGCTGAGCCAGCAAGCCTAGGCTCAACACTAATTTCCCTGCAGCCCACTAGACACTCGGCACCAGCACAAAAGCTGAGAACACAATTCTGGAGTTGGGAAGTTCTGATTTTAAGTCCACGCTCTAAAGCTACAAACTGGGAGAACCCTGGGCAAATGAGTTGGCCTCTTTGAGCTCCATCCATTTCCTTAGTTGTAGCAGTGGATAGGAGATCAGAGTGGGGGAAAATTAATGTAAGAAAATACAGAATGTGTGCTTGCCACAGCGACTCAGAAACAGCCTTCCTTGTGACATGGTGGGCTGCAGGTCACAGGCTCCATGGAGGCCTCCTGGTCCCACTGAGTTCTCTTACCACTTGGGCACCCACCCCACCAGCTGGGACCCCAGACTCACTGGCGTCAAAGACGGCCTTCAACGCCTGGATGTCTGTGGCTACCCCTGATATCCGGTAGATGCCGACCTCCTCAATGCCTCTCTTCTCCACCTCCTCCACACACTGCCTCACGATGTAGGGCACCTTGGAGCGCTCCCGCCTGGGGACAGGGGATGCAAGCGTTGGGTAGAGGGAGTCTTGCAGTGCCAGGTGCATTATCCAGCCCCCCACCCCAGCATAACTCGGCCTAAGGTAGCTCCAACCTCTAGGGTCATGAGTAGGGGCAAGGAAAGAGCTGAGGAAGAGGCCCAGACCTACTCTACCTGCTGAGGCACAGCAAGGGACACAGGCAGGAGGAAGTGCTGGGAGGTAGCCCAAAGGCTCTTGAGAAGGAATGCTCCCTCCAAATCAAATGCTGCCGGTGATGGGACATGCCTCTAATCCCAGCACTTGGGAGGCTCAGCCAAGAGAAACACTGTGAGTTTGAGGCTGGCCTGGGCTATACAGTGAGTTCAAGGTCAGCTTGGACTACATAGCAAGACCCTGTCTCAAAAATCCAAAGGAAAACAAAACAAAAAAACCCAAATGCTTATGGGGACTGGGACTATAACTCTGTAGTGGAGCACTTGTGTGAGGCCCTGGGTTCAATCCCTAGCACTTCAAGAAAAAAAGTGCTTATGGGGGCCCAACAGGTAGAAGGGAGCTGGGTCAGGGCCTGGAGACAAGGGGCACAGAAGGGTGGCATGACCTGAAGGACCACCCTTTCCCAAGGGGGATCCACTCCTTGGACCTCAGCCTGTGGCCACCAAGCCCAACAGGGGCCCTAGAGTCACTGTCAAATCTTCCTGTTTACCGCAAGAATCGAACAATTTGTGCCTTTCCCTTATCTTCTACTGTTTCCATGATCACTTTCTTATTTCAGAAGCACTGGGTCAGCCAGAGAACACACCTCTACAGGCCACTTTCAGCCTCCAAACTGGCTGCCTGTTACTTCTGCATGGGTGTGTGCATGTGTGTGTCTGTGTGTGAGACTAATTAGGTACTTGCATGTGCAGGGGGTGCTGGGAGGTGGGGACTGATGGAGACCTGGGTGCCGACGCCAGCACTCTGATACCAGACAGCACCTACTTAGTCACCACGCTGATCTTCACCCCAAAGACGCCCGTCTGCTTTTTGGATGGAGTCCTCTTCAGGCTCATGTCCCGGCTGGTGAATTTCATGGAGAATTCCACTTTGATCTGATTGGAAGATGAGGTAGGCACAAGTCACCCATGGCATGAGTGTCTGAGGTGTGTTCCCAAAACACAAGGGTCTCCCCCCACCAGGACTGCAAGCAGGCTGCCTCTACCCCCAGGACTCCCTTTACTCCCAGGACTGCAGCTGGGAGAGGAAGGGGCATGTGTATGGAAGGGAGGGGCTGAGGGAGGAAGGGAGGGCTGCCCACCCACTGCTCAGGCATCTCCTATCTCCTGGGCTCACCCCGTTCATCTCGATCACATCTGTGTGCCAGTTCTTGGTTTCTACAGTCTGAGGATCCAACTGCAGAGAAAGAAAGAGAGGGACTGTCAGTGAGGGGCGGGGGGCAGCTCAGGGATCAAGCCGGCACTCTCCCTGCTGCTGGGGAACTGCTCAGCAGCCAGCCAGGTAGAAGCCTTGATGCTTATCTTGCAGTGAACCCTTCAGGGTAGCTCTAGCCCCCAGGCCCCTCTGGCCCCATGGAGGAGGCAGGGACCCTCTGTTAGGGTGCATGACCATCATAAGGCATTGGCTGACTGCTACACTGCAAGATGGGTACTGTCAATCTATTTCACAGATGCACCAAGGTAAGGTCATAAAAGGTAAGCAACTTGCTCAACTACACAAATTGGAGTGGTCGGAGATTTAGCCTCTTGCGGTGCATGTGGGGTTGCTGAATGGGAAAGCAGTGCGATGCAGAGGTAAGAGTCTGTTCTCAGGAGTTAGCTGCCTAGGTTTGAATCCTGGCTTTGCAGCTTTCAGCAGCAGGACCTGGACAAATTGTATCCTTGCTGAGCCTCCTCTGCACTCCACAGCCAGTAACAGAACTGGCTTCCCAGGTCACTTCGAGGACACAATGAGACCACTTGGCTGAGCAGCTGGTTCCCCCACAGGCCAGGTTCCCCAGACTTAGGCTGCAGCTCCTGGGATGAGGGTGCCAGGTGAGGGTTGGAGGCATAGAGGACTCTCAGGACTTCATTCCTCTAACTCAGTGGCCTTCAAACCATTTTGCCTGAGCACCCACAAAATAATTTTGAAAAACTATGTACTCTTAAGCACATTTTTAAGTCAACATTTCTACAGCAAGTGTAAATAGCTGCAAAGAATATAATTTCCAGAATAGTGTAAATATTGATATCTTAAAATAAAACCATTACATCAATCCTTAAATGTATGCAGAGGAATATAATTAGCATAGTGATTTGATACCCACTATCATCCACTTAAAAACATACAAGCAAGCTCTTCTTTCCCTTGCAGAAAGCCTGCTTCATCTTTTTCTCCTTAGATTTATCTTTCTGTTCCATTTCTCCTTAAGAGGTTCCTCTTGGTTTATAATTTAAGTCTTTTATTCATCATCCTATTATACTTTGCTCCTAAAATACATCTATACATTGAAATGAAAATTTCCTAAATCTAAAAATCTCTGAATATGTAAAGTATGTTCTGAATTTGTTATTACTGTGCCATGATTAGCAGTACACACACACACACACACACACACACACACACACTCCAACATACTACAAATTTTAATAAATACCAAGTAGCAAAGTGGCATTTTGGTGGAACTGTATCCCTGAATGAGATAGGTAGAACATTTTTCCTATTGTAGTTCATGTATCTCTATGAATCTTATTTTTTGCTAGAATAAAATGAGGTTTAGCACCAGTTTTATTCAGAAGTTTTTGGTTTTCTTTTAAATAATGTAAACAAGGAAGCATTTCATTCACACAAATCACTAGATGAGGCTGAAGTTTTAGTACAGCAATGTTAGGTGAGTCATTAACCTCATTTTTTTTTTTTTTTTTTTACTAACCTCTTTCTATGTTATTTGCCTTAAATTACCTCTGTACCTATTTTCACACATTATTTTAAATGATCTCTCAGCTGTTAATTAAACCCTCATCAGTGTACCAGAAAGCAAAGACTTGGATACCACCTGACTTTAGAAGGCTTTATAATCGGCCTTTAAGTCTTTTCTTTTTCAGCACCTACACCAACATTTTTAAGGTCCCCTCTGTTGTCACCCCTGAGGTCTGGGCCCCCTGGGCCGAGCCCCCATAGCGAGCCTGAGCCTCGGGCTTTCATCTGCAGAGGGGAGCAATTCGAGATGCCTGGCCTCAGTTGGCGGCTGAGGACCTACAAACTCACTCTCTTCAAGCTGTCCTGGCCCACCTTGCCCTGGGACATCTGTCACACCATGGTCTCAGTACCGCTGGTCTCACAGGCCACTGTCCCCCACAGGAGGACAACTGGATCTGGGTCAGCCCAAGTCCTTCCCACACCTTCTGTCACCTCGGACAGGGCCTGGGGGCTGCACCTGGCTGGCATTAGGCCCTGTGTCTGGGCAGCTGTGGCCTAGGGCCCAACTTCAGCAATCAGCCCCCTAGCCAGAGAAGGGAGTGAAGTGAGAACAGGAGATGGAGAAGGCAGTGTGGGGAGAACCGGGCACCTCTGGGGAGGACCCTGCCACCCAGGATCTTTGGTCTAGAATATTTGTGGCCCCATGGCACACCTGACTTTGGCCTCTATACTGAATCCTCTCTCTCTTTCAACTTCTTTGTCCCAACCCCTCCCTGGGTCTCTAGCAGGCTGCTTCCTGTAGTTCTTTCATCCTATTCAGACCACTGGTTCTGTCCCCATCTCGGTCCCCCAGCAGTGGCCACGGGGAAGAGGGACCTCAACTGCTCTCCGTCAGCTGACTGAGGCAGATGCATCCCTTGGGAGCCACATTCTGGAGTGACCAGCCCTTCTGAAGGCAGATCTCTCTAGGGACCTGGCTGGATCCCCTCAAGCTCTTCTGTCCCAGCTTCCCATGACCTGGCACTTCCTGGCAGCTGGTCTGAACTGAGCCAGTGGTTCTCCCCAAGTCCTAGAGTGGCATCTGGATGGAGCTTGAATGGGAAAAAGGGGCAGGGATTGGAAGTCAGGGTGGTTTGGGTCTTCCACTCAACCAAGTTAATTTGGGCAGGTCACTGAATTTCATTTTCCTCACAGGGTACCCATGCCTGCTTCACAGGGCTGCTGTCTTATGTATTCTGTGCATTTTCTGTAAGTCTAAAACTGATAAACCCATCATACATAGCATCTCAGCCACTGTTAACAAGCCTGTGTGGTTTTAGCTTTTGTAGGTGCTCCCATTTTACAGACAAGAACACCAAGCTTAAAGAATACAAAGAACTTGCCTAGTTCCAAACATTCAGGGAGCAAGAGCTGGGGTATAAAATCAAATCTCCCTGACTCACTCTGCTGAAGCTGCAAGGTAATATGCAATGTACCTAACCTGGTCCTGCACCTTTCCCTCAACAGTAGCAGCTGCTATCACCAAGATTTACTCAGAAAGGAGACATTAGGCCTCCTGGCACAGGGTCTGGTGTCTAGCAGGCTACCTCCAAAACAAACCTCCCCACAACCCTCCGCCATGTGGGTCCATTCTTCCGGGAGTGACTGAGACAGGAAGAACAACTCCTGATATTACTACCTCATTGTAGCGCATGTCTTCCAGAAAGCCCTCCTGGAGGACCCCCAGGCCACTGGAACGCTCGTGCCTCTCTGCCTTCCTGCCACACCAAGAGCCTGCCTGCCAGGTTCCATTGGCATTGTTTCACACACTCTACTCTTTGGGTAAGGTGGCCCTTTTTCACTTTGCTGAGTCCCTACCACTGCCATATTCCTGGTCCCTGCTGCAGGTGTTGCCTGGTACCCATTCAAGAAGGCCTGCCCAGCCCCTGGGTGCCCCGACAACCATGCCTCTGTCTCCCAGGAGGCCAGCAGCCTCCAGAAACCAAGCCTATTTCAGGATGTCATTTAAATACAGAGAAGAGAGGGTGGGGAGTGGAGAGGGACATGGCACATTTTCCAGAGAAACGATGTTGCCTGAATGGCTGTGACTATTTATAACCCCTGGGAAATGTGGACTCTGCTATTTCCTGATTAAATTAGTGCTGGGGTGAAGGAAGCAGCCTCTGGGATGTCAGTGGAAGGGAACACCTGAGTACTAACGCCTCTAATCCCAGCAGACAGGTACCATCCACAGGCGCCCTAGAGCAGGTACCTGGGGGACATCAGATCACCTAGAAGGACAGATGGGGCTTCCAAAGGGCCAGGCTGAGGAGACCACCTGGGCACCTTTTCAGGCAACAGGTAACACACACACAGGGGACTCCCCCAGAGGTGTGGGCAAGGGCAGAAGACAGAAACGGGTCAGGGTCAAATCAAGGACCAAGGAGAAACGGCTGACCTTTAGGGCTGGTGACGGGAGAGCATAGAATGCTGGACCTCTGCTGGGATCCTGAATGTGGCTGGGGGAGGCCACCTCTCCTTTCTGGACCCAAGTGGCCTCATGTTTGGGACAGGAAGCACCAAAGTGGCCTAGCAGTAGGACATGCTCTGTGTATAGCTCAGGGTTGTCAGAGCTGGGTTTCAGGAACATCCTCAGGGCTCCCCTCTGAGAAGTGCAAGGCCTTCTTCCTGGCTTCATTTCTTAGGAGCCTCAGGCATATGACACCATCACTTTTTCCCTCAGCTTTGAGAGCTGTTCACAGTCACCTCCCACTGCCTGGCACTTAGGAGGCACTGGAGAGTCTGAGCCACTCTTGATATTGGGGCCTCCAGCCTCGCTCCCTAGCAGGTAACAGAGCTGCGTTCAACTCCGAGTCCTTCTGACTGCTGGGCCACGTTCTTTAAACTGTGTCACTTTCCCTCAAGTGCACAGCTTGCCTAACAGTCTGCTGGGATTGATTTCTGCCACCGCCCCTTCCCACAAGCCCTTATATGGTGTCCTTTAATCTCCAGTAAGGGACTTGTAGTAGCTCTGTCTATGGGTGGCTGGGGGTAAATAGAACTAGCTGCTTCTAGTCTCAGGGGCACAGGCACTGAGCAGCTTTCAGCATAACTCTGAGATGTACCCAGGGGCTCACTGGATGACAGCAACCCTTGGTAACACCAGCAGGGGCCCCCAAGGGCTCCAGGCCTCTACCTCTTTCCCCAAGCCCCCTGGCCCTTACCTCTGATAGCCCCCTCCCCTAGGGCCCCCCAACTATCACTGTCACAGAACAGGGGACCAGAGCCCCCAAGGAACTCAGCCTTCTGCCCCCTCAAGACTGCTCCCATTCCCCATTTCACTCCCACTCTGCTCTGCCCTCGGTCCCCCAGGCCGCAGGGGTGCCAACCTGGCCCTCTCCTGGAAGCTGGGTGAACTTGCCTTGAAGCCCAGAAATGGATTCAGAAGTTAATAAAAAACCAAAATGCTTTTTAACAAGGGCAGTAAATTCAGTGCACTGAAGTCATCACCCTAAGAGGTAGGCAGAAATGATAGAAAGTGACTCAAGAAGAGTCTCAATAAAAATCGGCCACTGATTAGAGTGCTAAATGGAAGGCAGAGCTGGCTGAACGTGTCTCTGGGCACCCCGGCCACAGGCCAAGCACCAGGGCATGGACACCAGGCCCTGTGCCAGGCATTGTATCTGATGTGGGTATTTTTCCTGTGGCTCCCATGCCAGGGGCCATGGTGGCGGTCCTGGGGTGCCCTCCCCTAAGTGTAGTCACACACTTAGGGCAGGGTCCCCTTGGGACAGCAAACTAGCCTGTCACTGGGACACACCACAGGCGTGAGAGGCATGGCAGGACAGGCAGCTGCCAAGAGCCTGCCTCACCTCCCTGGAGGAGGGCACTGGAGGATTCCGTCAACGTGGCTGCTCTGAGAGGCTCAGGGAGAGGCAGGATGGAGAGGGAGGGGCTGCCAGGCCTTCCATCTGGCTTCCAGCCTAGCAACTGGGTCAGAAGAGACGGGCTTGGTAAATTGTCACTTCCTCTTCCCAGTGGCCTGGCAGCCCCACTACAAGGCCAAGCCAGCCCTGTCTCTGGCCCACACTGCAGAGACAGACACAGCAGGCACACCAGGCTGCCCCGAGGGCGCTCTGCAGCCAAAGTTTGCCCATCTACTCCCACATATTGACTCTGCTGATTCTTCCTTTTTAAAAATTCTGTCTTTTAAGGTACCTGGATGAGGCTACTTTGCTTTGCTTGCCTCCCCTCCTCCTCTCAAAAACTCTGAAGTTCCCTAGGCCCACATATGGAAGGGTTTTAGCAGCTCTGAACGGGCTTTTATTGAAGCCAGGTCAGCCTCTTAGCACCCATGGCAACCTGCCTTCCCCAGTGCCCCCACTGCAGTGGCTCAGCCTCTCTCCTGCATACCACGCTGTTGGCCTTGGCCAGGGACAGCTGACCTTGAGGGTTAGCAGACAAAACGCAAACCCAGCCTTTTCGGAGGCCTTCAAGGCCAGGCAGGCACAGCTCCCCTGGAGCTCAGAACTCTGCTTCCTCAGAGCTGGTTCACTGACCACAGTCTTCCCTACCCCAGGACCAGCTACAAATGAAAAGCTGGGGACACCAAGGTAGCAAGGACAGAGGCAGAGTGTCACTTTGGAGTAAAGGTAGTCAGGGCCAGAATAGCACAAGAGCAGGCCCCAGCAGGCCCATTCCCAAAGGGAATGGGGGTCACCTTAGAGGTCATAGCCTGAAGCAAGAGGTTTTGTGAGGTTCCGACAAGGAAATTCATGCTAGTTCTGTGGAAGGCCAAGGACCTTGCAGCCCACCACAGGAGTGTGGTATGAATTATAAAGTCCTTCTCTAAAACTGACTTCATCTTTCCTGCCTGGGCCAGGAGTACTTTTTCTGGGCACAGTGCCTGCTGCTAGTGAAAATGGGGCACCAGCAACTGCACTGCCTATGCGGTTTGGAGTGGACTCTTCCCCAAGGCTCACATCTGCTCTGAGTCTTGGGTTCACGACACATCAGCAAAAATAACTGGTGCGCCCACTGCTCTGCACAGCACTCTGGGCTGGCACCACACACCGCAAGGCCGATGGACGGGAGCCCCACACCTCCAGGGAATATGGCTCCATCTCCACTAGACTCAGGACCCCCTTGACAAGTGAGAAACAGCCACAGCACCAAGTGGGTTCTAGGCCTCCTCCTTGGAGGCCACATAAGGCACATGACATAGTAGATAGGAGCCTCTGTGCAGGGTGAGCTGCCTGGGTTTGAGTACTTCCTCTGCTAAGCCACTTATGTGGCCTCATCTGGGTCATTCTCTGAGCCTCAGTTTTCTCATATATAAAATGGTGTGGATAATAATAGCACTTACCTCATAGGACATCAAGGGCTAAGAATAATGCCTGGTGCTCAGTACACGCTGTGTTGAAACGCACCAGCAGCTTCCCACTGTGCCTGCATTCAAGGCCAAGCTCCTGTGGCCTACAGGACCCTATGTGATCTGGGTGCTGGCCCCTCACCCAATGTCATCTCCAAAACCCTGATCAGGCTCTGTCTGCCTCTGAACACACCTGTCTCCAGGCTTTTGCCTTGTTGCTTCCTTCACCCAGATATGATGACCCCAGATCTTTCATGGCTGATTCCTTCTTGACATTTAAATCTCAGTTTAAAAAAGATCTCCTGGTCAGGCATGGTGGTCCACGCCTTGTAACCTCTTGGGAGATTGAGACAGGAGGATCGCTGTGAGTTCGAGGGTAGCCTGGGCTACATAGTGAGTTCAAGGCCAGCTGCACTGCATAGCGAGACCATGGAAGTTGTCCATGAACATTCATGGTTCAAATGAGTGCCCCAGGATGCAGAAGATGGGGACAGCAATGCCCTGCCACCGGGATTCCTTCAGGACAGGGGTTGAGATGCCCCACATTTGGCAGACTGTGGTTGTGCATCCTTGTAATCCAGCACCCTGAGAGGCTGAGGCAGGACTGCAAGTTCAAGCCCAGCCTGGGTAACTCAGCAAATCCCTATATCAAAATAAAGAATGGGCTGGAGATGTAGCTCAGTGTGAAGGGGCTCAAGGTTCAATCCCCAGTACTGGAGGGGGTGCTGCCCCACATTCCTGCTCCTCTCTCTGTTCCCGTGTTTAATGAATGGCTAGCCTTAGCCCAGGGGCAGCTCTATGACCTCTCCCACCCAGGCTCCCCTAGTGTCTTGAGGGTTTAAGGCTTAAGAATCGGAATCTTGAGTCACAGCAAAGACCTCATATGACTGGATTCTAAGAGATCATCCCGTTTAGCTCTCTCACACTACTGATCCTAAAGAACCAGAGAGGTGAGGAGAGTTGCCCAAGGTCATACAGCAAGTTAAAACAACAGACACCAGTGAAGCCTCTTGACTCCTTCTAGCCTGGACCCCTTTCCTCCTCTAGCACCCTGTGACACATGAGCCTGAGGTCTAGGGATGCTTCAAGGAGGAGGTCTCCCACAGTACAGATGAGGCATTTGGGCAGAGTGGGAAGGGACACTGTGGATGTCACTGCACTGGGGGGCTCAGCTAAGGCACCAGCGCTGGTTGGGGTCACTGTACAGGATAGAGATCATTTTAGCTTCTGGCTCAGGAGCAAGCCTCAGTCTAAACAGGGTCAAGGAAATCTCTTTGGGGATCTCAGAGCTTCCCAGCCTATCTGCAGATAGAGGTTCAAGAGCAGCTTTCATGGCCGACCCTGTGGCAGGAGGCAAGAACAACAGGCCTCATCAACAGGCCTCACTGGGATCCAGGGCTGACGTGGGCTTTCTCCCCAGGGATCAGGCAGGCAGGGTCCAGGAGCAGAGAGCTGTGTATCCCTCTAAGGTGCCAGAACACAAGCACTCTTTCTGCCCCCAGCATGATGTGACAGGCCAAATGGCCTGCTGACCAGCTCCCGACAATGTGGACAGCCAGCAGAGCCACTCAGCAAAGGCCAGTCTTTCCAGATCAGTGTCCCTTCACTGACACCCAGCAAGTCCCCACAACCAACACCTGCAGAAGTTCCTGGACTCTTTCCAAAATGTCTGTCCTCTTGGGCCTAAACCTCACTTGTCTTTAGACACTACTCTAACAATGGGCCCATGTAGATTTGACTTTTCAGGAACGACCACGGCCAGCAGGCTCAGCTCCCTCTGGTCTAGTGCCTTGGAAAGCCATGGCACCATGCCCAGTAAAGCTGACGGGTCAAGCTGTGTGTGGGATGCAGAGATGCCAAGGAGGCCAGTGCCCATCCAATCTCCCCTAGTGCCAAGAAATGGTGCTTGGCAGGTCTGTTTAGAGCAAGGACTCCTACGGGTCCAAGAGCCCCTCTGAAATAGTTCAGTTTGTGCAAAAGGTGGCTGAGTCTGAGGGGGCTTCAGAACCTTTATGAGATTCTCAGTCAAGGGCTCTTGCTCTGTGGCATCATACAGGCTTTTGGGGAACCAGCATGGTGGCCAGGCAGGAGCACTAGTGGCAGGAGACCACCCATGTGGCTTCAGTACCCAGGGCTTGCTCTGGGGAGTGCCATATGCAGTGGCAAGCACAATGGTTTTGAGAATGCAGGGGAACACACTACTGTGCTTTCTACCTGCTGGCCTCCCACTATACTGGCCCACATAGAGGCTCAGTATGAAGTTCGCTGCTGGCAGAGATACCCAGTTCCAGAGGGAGGAGCTTCTGTCTGCAGCTGAAAGGTCAATGTAAGAGACTGAGGATGGGCCTTCAAATGGGGAAGGATGTAGATTTCTTCCTTCTGGCAAAGAAGGAGGAGGGTAGCAGGGTAGAGCAGTGGGCAGCCACAGCCAGGACAGATTTCTCTTGGGAAAGGCTTCAAGGTCTTTCTGGAGGCCCAGAGTCAGGTGATGGGTGAATGTGCCCAAGACACATCTGTGTCTTGTACCTAGTACCCTTGTATCCTCAGTGGCAGGAACAGTGAGTGAATGGCTAAGTGAACTTCTGGAGATGTGGGTGTCTGTAGACTTGGCGCTATCAAGAATTCTAGTAAAATGGCATATTCTGGGATGGGCTAGGAACTGTCCAGTGGTGGCAATAAAGGTGACAATGGGAGCCTCTTCTATGACCATCTAAACCTTAAAGGTCCTCAGCCTGTGCTTCCTCAGGAAATACTTCTGACCCCCTCTGTCAGCAGGGGGAGCAAAGGCCATCACCAAACAGGTGGACTTTGCAATACCAGCTCCCTGTTTCCTGGGAGCTCTTTGGAAGCAGGGAATTCTCAGACCCATGTAGTAACCCCTCAAAACAGAGACAAAGTCACCAGAAGCTGTCCTTAACTCTCTCCTCTGCTCCCCTGGATCTTGCCAGTTTAGCTTGAGTCCCCACCCTCAGTCAGTAACCAGCCTGGTCTGGGTCAGGAGCATCTTGGCCTTTTAAGGTCTCTGAATTCCTCATCAGACAAATGCTTCTGTCCTGGCCTCACTTCTGGCCCTCTTTGCCTCTCTATGGCTCCCATAAGGGACCCCATTAAAACCTCTGGATGTTACAGGGTTGAGAATGGGATACCTCTGTAGTCTCTTCCAAAGTTCTAAGACTTTAGAAGATGCAGAATGGGAGGAAGGGTAAGGCACTGAGCCTGGTCTACTTAAGTATGATTTGAGAAAAAGAAAGAAAGCAAACAAGTAGAAATGCAAGTTAAATACTGAGAGTGCTGGCAGAACCCACAAACCCAAATGCCACGTGTCTCCTCTGCTAAATGCTTGCACAACAAACCAACTGCCAAGTCAGGGACCAGAATGAGGCTTTAGCTCTAGAACTCTGCTTGGGGACAAGAGCAATCCTACCCCAGCCCCCCTGGGCCCCAAGGAAAGCCTGAGAGAGGCCCCTGCCTCTCTTCCCCCAGCAGCTAGAGGCGTCTAGGACCAGAGGCCCCACACTATTTCATTTTTTTTTGGTACCAGGGATCGAACTCGGGTCCTTGCGCTTGCGCAGCAGGCAGCAAAACCACTGAGCTAAATCCCCGGCCTGCCCCACACTATTTCAAAGGCTCAGTTTTAATACTGGGCCCTTTGCACCAGAATAGACTCAGGCCCTATACAGGGTCCCTGATGAGTCAACCCCCCACCATTCCTCCAGGCTTTAATGAGTCTGGTTAAATTGGAACAGAAGGGCCACAGGTGTCTTAGCATCCATAACATTAAATCCTTGGGGCACAGTTAATGAGTCTGTGAGGCAGCTCCTCCTGCCCCCACTCCACCTGAACTGCTGCCTCATTCCAGCCCCCTTGGCCCGGTAGTGCGCCGACTGCACTAGAAGGAATAAGTTAATGTGGCTAGGAAAGGAAAGGAAGAGGACAGCAGGCCTCAGGCTTGCCTGTGTACCTACCAGCCAATGGACAGTGAGACAGGCACAGGAGGGTAGATGTCCTTCCATCACCCACAGCGTCCAGGGTACTGACACACTGTCACACAGCATGTACTAGGGGACTGAGTCACCCACGACACAACACATCCCAGCATCAGAGCCACCCTGCAGTGACATTGACACCAACCGATCAGCAGTCCAGCACCTGGCCAGCCCACTACCCTTACCCAGAAATCACCACAAGACATGGAGCGGTCGACACTACCAGAGGCAAACCCAGCTAGAGTTGCTGAAGTGGCTTCTTGGTTTTGCCAGGCACACATGACAGGAGAACAGAAAGTTTGTGCTTTGGAGTTTAAAAATTTAACTCCACCTACCAGGCACCTTCCCCAAGAGGCAGGTAAATCAGAAGGGTCAGAAACCTCTGAATTGTTTCTTGCAAACCTTGAGGTTTATGAATGGATGATGAGCTTTGAGCTGGTGTCTGCTGGGCTCAGCAAGGGCCAGGGAAGGAAGACAGGGAGGGGTGGCTCCATGCTGCCGGGCACAGACAGCTGCCTCAGCACAGAGGGGCTCTGGTAGCAGCCAGGGCCAGCAGGGCTCTGCTAGCCTGGTCCCTAGGGAGACTGAAGGTGACATAGGGACCAAAGCAGGGTAGCTCAAGTTGCTGCCCTGCCTAGCACTTTCCAGAACTGATGTTACCTCTAAGTACACCCCATTGGCAGGAGATGAAACTAAACAAGGAGCCAACAGGCCCAAGATCACTTCCTCTTGGCAGGTGCCAGGAGCTTCTCTGCTGGCTGGCTAAAAGATCATACACAGAGGGTCCTCCTCTGAGCTACAGGAAGGCTTGCAGCCCCTATCAGACTGGCTAAAACCTTCCTTTCATTACCTCGAAGGATGAACATGGCCCTGGCCAGCCAGCACTGACACCCTGAGACGTGTTGGGCAGTTCATTTGGTCTGTAGAATCATCAAGCGTTTACTGTGTTCTGGGCACAGGGTCTGGCTCTTGCTCAGATCCCCAATGCCAGGGCCCAAAGCTAGCCCCAAGGCAGTCTGCCCAACTGCAGGACAGTCAGCTTCTATCTCAGACTTTAATCCCAACTTGGGTCTGGGGCTGCAGGCAGGACTGGCAGTCTGCCCTGGCATAGCTTGGTCTGAGCTGCCTGCAGGGTCAGCAACCCCCAGGCATGCTGACTGAGTTGCCTGGTGCCCAGGGGGCACTAGGGCAGCAGTCATCTGGGTGGTCCCTGAAGAGGCAGCCTCCAGCCCACCCCATCATTACCTCTCCACCAGCCGCCCTTCCCCCGGTTAAGAATGATCCTTCAACTTGCACAAAGAAACCTTACATGGTGGATGTGTTGAGGTGCCCCTCAGCAAAGATAAAGGCGGCAACATCCACAGGGTTGGTGGGGTGGTGGTGGGGTGTCAGGCCTGTGCTGCTTTCTGGGAGGACCACACACCCAGGAACCCCAACCTGGTCCGTTTAACCTCATTGATTATAGACTCAGAAAGCAGCCAAGGAGAGTACACTTGTGCAGGAGGCAATCCATCCCCCCTTTCCTGAGACAGGGCCAGAGGTGGAGAAGGCAGCCAGGGTCGGGGTGGGGGTAGCAAGGAGCAGTCATCATCAAGTTCAAGCCACTTGGAGCAGACTCACACACATACCCAGCCTCTGTCCTGGAACTCCTGGGAGCAGGCAGGGGCGGCCCCCACCACAGCCCCTCTACAGCCCAACCCGATCAGACCCCTCCAGTCCCGGCGGCCTAGCACCTTGTGGCGGAGTAGCTTGCTGCGCACTCGGCCCCAGAGCCTGGCGCCGGTGTTGGGGGGACGCTTGCTCCCCGGATCCTCCAGCTGATCGAGGCAGCAGCGCTCCAGGGGTTCGCACACTGCCTTTAGGCTGCAGTCGGGCTGAAGGAGGACGTCAGTCATGCCGGCGGCCGGCCTGCAGGGGCCAGCTCCAGAGAGACGCAGAGAGCTCAGCTCAGCGGTGCTGGAGAGGTTGCTCAGAGGAGCGCTCTGCCGTGGGGCAGTACTGTTAGCAGAGCCGGGGAAGCGCGCGGTGCGGGGCTCAGCTTTCTCCTCCCTCCCTGCTCCCTCCTCCCCCTCCCTCCGCGGAGACTGCAGCCTGCGGCGCTCCACTTGCACGAAGCACCGGTCTAGGTCTAGCTGAGCACACAGCCCGCACCAGGCGCCTCCCCGCAGCCTCTGGGTCTCCTCTCTCTGCGGGTCAGGCTTGTGCCCGGACACCGAGTGGCCCCAAGTGTTGCCAAGTGCCGGGCAGGCAACGCAGGGTGCCCCCGCCCCTCCAAAGGAAGTGACTTAAAGCAGGCGATGGGGCTGCCCCCTCCAAAAACACCCAACCCCCTGGCTTTAACTCTTGGCAAGCTGGCGCTCCTCACCAACCCTGCATCCCTCCTTCCAGCCACTACTAAATAAAGTTTGACAAGCAGCTAAACACAAGCCAGTCCTGTTACCTCTAGATGCGGGGTTAACTCTTTCACCACCAGGTTGCTCCAGGAACTAGGGTATTAGAGAGGCTTCAGGCCAAGCTGGAGGGGCCCTACAGGAGGCAGGGTTCCCAAGAGCTACATTTTGGTCATAAGGAACTGTCCTTTCCTCCTGCAGAACACTAACCCTATCTATCCCCAACTCCTGTCCCAAGCCACCTCCTTCAATGCTAGCTTGGTGACAAGGCCAGATATTCATGGACCAGTACTCCCAAACCTCCTCTCGTGGAGAATATGAAGAATAAAGAGGCCAGGCACTGCGGTGCACACCTGTAACCCCAGCTACCGGGAAGAGCTGAAGTGGGAGGACTGCAAGTTTTAGGCCAGCCTGGGCAACTTAGAGAGACCCTGTCTCAACAAAGAACAGAGTATCCCTAGTATGGTAGCTTGCTGGGTTTAGTGACTTCAGTGGGAATCAAGCCATTGTGGGTCCATCCAGGAACATCTAAAAGCCAAGGTGACTCTTGTCACAGATGTCGGGCAGAGATGCTCATATGGCTGCTTTTAGGCATGGTCCTGCCCATCTCACCAAAAAGGGTTTTTGCTGTAAGAGGCAGAGGACATCCAATGGCAGAGGGAACCATGGAGGAACAGAGAATAAGACCTTGTTACTAACATCTAACTGAAGAGTAACAAGTGAGTCATGTCTCAAGGTAACCATATAAGTTACAATATCTAGAGTCAAGAAAAGAGCCTGGATCCCAGGTGGGTAGACTATACACAAAGCAAGCATAAAGGACAATTCGCCACTGTAGACTGAGCATGTGTAGGAAGGAAACCAGTATCTGCATGGTGCCAACCATGACCCATGCAAAGGGCTTTCAAACAGCCAACTGTAGCTGGGCCAGGTGGTACATGCCTGTAATTCTAGCACTCTGGGAGGCTGAGGGAGGAGGGTCACAAGCTTCAGCCCAGCCTGTGCAACTTAGTAAGACCCTGTCTCAAAATAAAAAATAAAAAAGGGCTAGGCATGTAGCTCAGTGCTAACGTCTTGAATTTAATCCCCATTACTGCAGAAAGTAAAAACAAAAACAACAACAAAGACTGCCAATTGCATTTAAGTGATCATAGTGTTTCTGTTCTTTTAGAATTGTGAGAACTGGGACTCAAGGAGGGAAGGTTCTTGACTGAGGTCATGCAGTTGCAGCTAGGAAGTGACGAGTCCCCTCTAAGGCCTCTGCTGTTCACAGTCACTGTGCCTTACTGAAGTGTGGAGGGCTCTCTGGATTCAGGAAATGGAGCTGGGTCAGGACATTTCTTAGTTGACTGTAGGACAGATGGATCAGGGGACAAATGTTTGTGGTGGTCTCAGCCGGTGACAATTCTTGGAGTTTTACATCAACACCTTTGGAGCTTTTAGAGAAAACGGCAGATTCATAGTAGAGTGAGCCAAGAACTAACCGGTCATAGCACAAGGTGCCCTTCTCTGACTGTTAAGCACCATGGTAACCCTCTAAGTAGACTGATTCAACTGCCCCCAATTTTATGAAGTAAGTACTGTACAACCATTCCCATTTTACAACTGAAGATACCAAGGACAGTGAGTTGAACAACTTGCCCAAGCCCAGGATGGGCTGGGACACAAACAGAGGTCAGGCCAATTCCAGAGCCTCTGCCCCCTCACCCTGAAGGAATGTGGCAGGATGGGGTCCTACCTGTGTCTGGTGGAGATGGGGGCATGAGAGCTCTACTTTGGGGTTGCATGGCTAGAAGCCAGGCCCGGGCTGTCGGTGTCCATGCAGGGCTACTGGATTGGCTCCACCTCTTCCAGGGCTCCACAAGTGCACAGTGCAGATGGGGTTGGACTACCAAGGCCGCACAGTACCTACCTCCTCACGCCTCAGCCAAGGGTGCTCAAGAACACTAGAGTTAAAGGAGGGGTTTGCCACAAAAGTCTGAGGGGGAGGTGAAGTGATCACCAGAGGCCGCAACATACCTGTGTCCCCTGCCCAGCTGAGGCTTGAGTCACCCTTCCTGACACATCTTTCACTTGCCTCTTCCAGGGCACCTGAGCGTCACTTTCAAAGAGACTTCCTCCAGCCCCATGAGGGACAAGGCAGCTCCTCATCACGGCTGCCACCAAACCCACTTCCTCAGGAAGGCTTCGTTCATTCCTTCAGTCTTCCTATCTCCAGCCCATTCATTTCATTCAGGAGGCAGTGATGGAGGCCTGGCTGTGTGCCCAACCCTGGGATGGAGCTGAGCAGTTACAGAGATGAATCAAGAGCCATCGTTTGGCAAAGTTGCCAGCCAGAGGGAGGGGAGATGTGACTTAACTCTCAGCAGGAGGTGGAAATGCCTTCATGCATTCAGCATGTGTCGGTTGTGCACCTACTCTGCGTCATACACAGACCAAGTCGTTGTCTTTGCCTTAAAGAAATCCAGAGTTATGTTATCAGAACAGCACAGATAAAGTGCCATAAAAAATTGAGAGAAGGGAGAGAACATTCCTAGCCACAAGGTATCAGGGACAGCTTTATGGAGATGAGCCTGGAAAGGCCATCCCCATGCTGGGTCCCACCTTTACTCTCCATCCACTCTGTAAATATGCAGTGGCTGCTTGTGTAACTGGCTGAGAAGGTGCCATTATAAGTGCTCACGGCATTCTAACTGCAGATATGCAGTCTGCATTTGGACTGGCTGTCTAACTTCAGGGCTGGCTCTCCAGGAGTCTCTTCTAGTTCGGTCACATGCCACAGGGTGCAGCCTGGGGAATGATGTGTAGCTCGCCCCTGGGTGTGTGGGAGAAGGGGGTGCAGGATAAATTCTGTTCCTGAAGCCCTACACTTGTCTGTCTTAGGCACCCAGCCTCAACACTTGTCTGGGAAAAGCAAGCTCTGATTAGATGAAAGATGGCCAACTGGTCTCCATGGTGACAAAAGCGCTTTAGCAGATGGGTAGCTGAGTTGGGAGGCTCTTTGCTGGAGATGCTCATCTTTCCCTTCCTCCCAATGGACCAGGGCCTTCCTTTGGGGGTGGTAGAGATTTACCGTCTCTTCCCCAGCCTGAGTCTTTTCTTCCTGGAATGGCTGGCCTAGGAATGGGGTGCAGGAGGAGTTGTATAAGACAAATGTCCCCAGCAAGCTCTTCAAAAGCAGTCATCTGTTTTAATCCCTGAAGCCCACCACAGACCCTTCAGCTGCATGAGATAGGCTCAGGCAATCCTGGCCACCCAGGAAGTGACCTTGTCTCCCCCTGCCTATTCTGCCCCACCATCCAGCCACACCTGGCAGAGCCCGCCTCTGAGGACATTCAGGAGCCCCTGTCTGGATAAACAGAGCCTGGGTGGTAAGGCCCCCATGAACAGATGTTGCTGCCTTTGGAATTAAAAACATTCCTGATGGACTGTCCCATCCTCCCTCATCCTCTCCCCCGGCCCTCTGCCAAAGGGATGAGGGGTTCCCCGTAGGGAGAAGTGGGTAGGACCCCAGGCTCTCTCTAGGGAGGGGGACTCGACACCCAGCACAGCTGTGACTGAGGTAAAATCAGGCTAAAGTGATCAGCAGTGGCATCACTGAGGGGAAAAAAGGTCAACAGGGAATAATACACAGCCTGAGATGTGTGGGAGGGTGAGGGAGGGACTGCCACAGTGCTGCCTTGGTGACAGCTGGGCATGGGACAGCTTCCAGGAAAATCCTCCAGCCTGTGAAAACTAGGATGATAGTTCTTTCTCAGAACCCTGGGATGCAGTTGCTGCATCTCCGGAGTGACCTCCTTTTTCCCAGAATGACTTTTATCCCCATCCCCAGCCCAGACTAAAACCCCCATTCCTTGTCTCCAACCTGTAGCTCAAATGATTCCAAAGCTAGGAAAAGGGATCTTTGAGCATCAACCAGATCAAAGCTCCCTCAACGGTGACTGCTCGGGGGTGAGATGAGGAAGGGAGAGCCCTGACAGGTCATCCCAAGAGTCCTAGGTGCAGGAGCCAAGAGCCCCACAGGAGCCTGGCATCTGGCTGAGGATGAAAACCAGGAGGGAGATGGTGGGGTCTGCTACTCCTCTCAGCCCCAGAAGAACACAGTGTGGAATAGGCCCAAGGGGACAGAGCTAGGAGCAAGAATGGTGGAGGGTAACTCAGGCCAAGGCTGTGAGGTACAGAAAGGATGCTCAGGAGAGGTTCCTGCCCAAGGATGGGTACACGAGCGCAGCCTGTAAGAGAACCAGGCAGGGCCATGCATGGGAGCCCAGAGACCAGGGCCCAAGGTGAGGCTGTGCGAGCTCAGGGAAGGATGGCCCATCATCAAGAGAACTGGGGAAGTGGGGATGGGCCTGCCCTCCCAACACTAGTGGTTCTGCAGTCCCTGCATTCCTATTGTGTGCTCACACCTTGTTCTGTACCTACCCTAACCAAAACCTATGACTGAAGGACAAGTGTCTTCCCAGAATGAGAGACTGAGACCCTTTTATGTGTGTCTACCCATCTGACAGGTTCTGAGTGTCTGCTATGTTCAAGGCCTACACTAGGCTCAGACATGGGAACCCCTTGCTCAAAGCCACTGAGTAGCCAATGGTAGCTCTAAGCCTCACAGCTACTATTTCACTCATTTACTCATTCACTTATTCATCACTGAATGGATACCCACTACGTGACAAGCAGAGAGGCCTTTGTACCATCTAACTCAGGCAAAGGGAGCCCTGGCTAACCCTAACCTCCAGTGACCCTCCTGTCCAAGGAGACAACTGGACAGCAATTACGGTTCTTTCAGGCAGTCAAAGGCCAAGGTCCCAGAGCTCCCCAGGGTCTGGTCCCTGTCTGCTAAACAGGTGTGCATGAGATTACAGCAATCTGAGCTCTAGAACCCCAACTCTGTTCCTAAGTGTCTACTGGTGGTCACAGGCAGATGCCCAGCCTGGGACTGGGGAGCAGAATCCGTGTGCAGTGTAAGGAAAGGAGGCATCCAGGATGAAAAGCTACCTGCCCAGCCAACATCAAGCCTGCCCCAGGTGACTTGCTGTCCCCCATTTCCCCAGGGACCCGCATTAGTTCACAGAACAGTCCAAAGCACATGCTGTTTCCCATGCACCTTCACCCTTCACTTTGCCTGACCACTTTAGGGCTGGTGTCCCCAGAGTATGTGGCAGTGGCTCTAGCTAGACAGAAGAGGCTGAAGTAGCCCAAGAGCTTATCTGCTGCAGCTGGACTGTCCGGTTTGCATGTCCCTGGCAATCTCTAATGTTTCTCACAGCACATTTGGTCACGGAAAAGGGTGGAAAATCCACTTGAGCTTTTGGGAACATCTTGCTTATCTAGAACTAAATCCAACCAGGATGGAGTGGGCAGAGGCTGCCCCACCCCCCATACCCATCTACTCCTTCCTCACCCCAGGACACAAGTCACAGCCAAGATCATGCCTAGACTCCCTGGGCGGCTTGCCTGCTCCTCCTCACAGGAAGGGGGAGGTGTGGCCAGGGGTCCTCAGGAGTGTGGTCTGAGTACATGGGACCCTAGGCAACATGCTGCAGACTTCCTCAGCATGGAGTCTGAGGGCCAGGGCAGGTCTGTTGAGCCTCCCTGCTCCCTTCACTCCCCATATTATCAAGCAAGTTCCTTCTACCCAAACCTGAGCACAAGGTGAGCAGGAGAAAGCCCAATGCAGCAACGGAACCTAGACCCACCTCTGCCTGGTGACTTGGCAGCCACTTTCTCTGGACTCAGTTTCTATACCTATCAAGCCAGGAGCTTGGGGCAAGTAGTCTTCAATGAGTTTCTTTCTTGGCTCAGGACCCTCTCCCCTCTCATCAAATGAAATCTTTCTTACACCAAAGTCTCCCTGCCCCACAATCAGGTAAAAGGCCAAAGCAGAGAGCAGAGGCCATGGCTGAAGTGAGGGTATGGGATCTACTTGCTCATACCTCCTTTGTCTTCAACTCCTCACCTGGCTTAGGGCTCCTCAAGTCCCTCCTGGAGTTTTCAATCTCTTCAGGCAGAACCTGAAGCCCTGGATCCTCCTTTCAAGCATTTATGGCTCAGACCTGAAGTTCTGTGGGTGGAATCAGAGCAGGGCTGGCTGGCAGTTCTCATGAGAACTGCCGTTTCACCTGACCACAGCCACTAGTCCTCATTCTCCCTCAGGGCAGGGGAGGACGGGGGGTCAGGAAGATCAGGGACTTTTTAAGGAAACTTCCAGGTCAGAGTTCTGGATCTGGAACTCATTTCTTATCTCTGCTTCTTTCCCTACTTTGGGAAAACTGTGGGCTTCTGTGCTGCTGATGTAGGTTTCCCTTGGTGGCCTTCCAATGGGATGACACTTACCTCATCGAAACTGTCTGGCTGGTGTTTTCTGGGTCACCATGATTCTCAAGTCACCCTGGGTTGGGTACAGTGGCATATACCTGTGATCCCAGCACTCTGGGAAGCTGAGGCAGGAGGACTGCATATCTGAGCCCAGCCTGGGTAACTTAAGACTTAGTGAGACCCTGTTTTGAAATAAGGGGACCCTGTACTGGTATTCACAGGCAGCCTCACCCCTAACTCAGGGAGTTTCCCAGAAACTCTTCTGCTAACTCAAAGCTTTCAGAAAAATTCAAAATGGGAACAAGCCCAAGGACCAGGGTTTTGGATTTCAGGGGGAGGAAGTGGCAGTCCCCACCTGCAGAGAGATGAGCTGCTTAGTGAGTATTATGTATGCCTACACTTTCAGCTCCATGGGGTCATCTGATGCCCACCAGGGCCTGAGAGGACACCCGAGGCTGGACAGCTAGCATGGAACCTGGGTCTTCTGCCTTTGGGTCTGGAAGCCCCCATCCCAGAGCAGAGAGGAGTGTACCTCTCTGTGGCGTGGTGAGAAGCAGGGTGTTACCAGGGCTACAAGGTCCTCCCTAGATTGGCTTCTTCATTTGTTACTACCTCTCAGAGGTGGGCCTGAGGGAGTGGGAACCAAGCCTGCCTGCCACGGTGGCATTCCCAAATGGTAAGGAGGGAGGGAGGGAGACTCAAGCTTCCATCTGCTTCCTATTGAATGCTTCCTGTTTCCAGAATCCACTGGCAGAATCTAAGCTCCCCAAATCAGTACCACCTGGGCGGTGGGGTGGCTGAGGAGGGGCTTGCACTACACATTTAGAAAAGCGTTTGGACAACAGGGCGGGTGCTCTCTCAGGATCTTGACCCTCGGTCTCCTCACTGCCAAGGACAAGCATTCTGAGGCCGACTCTCCAAGTATCAATGAGACATCATGACAGCAGGTGGGGCGCTGGGCTGGGACAAATGGGTCTGCAACAGCTGGGACATGCAGGGCCCAGGCAGGATAATGGCTACGGTCACCCAGGCCTTGGGAAGCAGTGGCATCTAAGGCAAGGAGCAGAATCAGGTCTGGTGCTTGGCATCCCTGCCCACATGTGTCTCTAGAACTGGCACAACGGTGGGGACAGCAACAAAGGTAAGTGACCTATCTTGGCAGGCTGCAGGGATATAAAACATGAACTTGAGGCAGACATGTTCCTGGACACGAATATACAGCCCAGGCCAGGGGAGAGGAAGGGGGTCCATTTTCTAGGGCAGAAGCAACCCTGTGTTCCAGGGCAGAGAACTGCGTAGGGCTGAGCAGTTCCAGGATGGGGGACTGGGAGGCTGGCGGTAGAATGGAAGGGAAAAGCCCACTGGCCAGGGCTTTCGCATAGCAGCCACTCTGTCCTCCACTCCAGTCAAAACAAGGCCTTGCCCAGGGAAGAGAGGCCTAGCTGTGGTCAGTGTGGCCCCTAAACAAGGGCCTGGAGGAATGACCCATATTAATGGTCTTGCAATCCGCCCAGGGAAGGGCTTCAACATCCCAGAGCCCAGTCAACCAGGGCAATAGAGCTGGCCAGATGACCCTTGGGCAAGGTGAAACAGGGACAACAGGCCCTTCAGGGGCCAGAGGAGAGAGCTGGAGTGGGATATCCCTTGACTCCTGCCCTAGCAGGCTCCTGACCCATGCTTTTTCCAATTCCCTCCAGCTCGGCAGAGTAATTGAAACCAGAAGTAGTGCTCTGCTGCTGACAAAGGCCCCTTGTTCCTGGGCTCCTCACTCATGCTGCACTCTGGGCCAGACCCCTGCACCAAGCCTGGCTGAGAGCTGCTCCAAGGGAAGAGTCCAGAGCTGTTCTGCCATGAGGCTCAGGTCTTGACTTTCTGGTTCACTCTGAAGTTGCTTCGTCAAAGCCCATCTGACCCCATCAGCTTAAGAAAATGATGCTGCCAGCCAGCCAACAGTCCAAATACAAGGACCACTGCCTCTGAGTCTGGAAGTCCCTATCCAGAGCAGAGGGGAGAGTACCTTATCTATGGCTTTCAGTCCTCATTAGAGCCCATTTTACAGGTAAAAAAAACTGAGGCTCATGAGGGGTAAAGCAAATTGCCTTGTTCTCCCAACTAATGAAGGGAGAAAGCTAGATTTGAAGTCTTAGATCTGTCTGGCCTCAAATCCCCTACAACACTGGCTGGATGATCAAAATTCTCTCATGCTTTCCCTACTAGTTGGGAAGGTCCTGCTCCTTCTTTGGATTCATTTTGAGGTTCTCAATAAACAGAAATGAATAAATCAACCAGAGAAAAGCACAGATGTGCATGTCACAGCTCTAACCAGCTCTTTCAGGCACATTCCATTCTTTGAGACTCACAAGCTAGTGGGGAAGAGAGGAGATAATTATTCCCATTTAGCAGATGGGGAAACTGAGGTTCCAAAAGGTCCAAACAGGGCCAGGAACCTTCAATCCAGTGCTCTGCCCACAGCATCCACACTCATATACCTCTGGCCAAGTGGAGGGTAGACACGAGACCTGGAAAAGGAAGGGTCATTGAGCCAGGGTTTCTTCGCTGAGGTCCAAAGAGCCAGAGGGGGCTCACCTTCAGGAGGCCCCATGTGGCCCGTTATGCTCTGGGGCCCGGCTGTCTTATTACTGCTGGGAGTGGTGACTGTAAGGGTGCTACGGCCAGGGTCTGGGGAGAAGACTATGTAATCTCCATCTCAGAGACTAGGCTTTGCTTTTCTCCCTCACCTGGAACTGTGAAGGTCTAGGGGAGAAATAACCCAAATATCCGATGATGGATGAATGGATAAGCCAGCCACAGAACAATAAATACTGCACGATTCCACTCAGACGAAGTAGTCAAATTCACAAAGCAGAAAGTACAATGATGGTGGCCAGAAGCTTGGGGGAGGGAGGATGAGGAGTTATTGTTTAATGGGTACAAAGTTTCAGGTGTGGAAGATAGATTCTGAAGTTGTGGAGATGTATACTGATGATGGTGACATGCAATGTGAATGTACTCAAGGCCACTGAGCTATATACCCACAAATTGTTAAAACAGTGAACTTTATGTTATGTATATTTTACAAGTGAAAAAAGAAGTGCAGTGGAGTGGCTCACACCTGTAAGCCCAGCACTCAGGAGGCTGAGGCAGGAGGATTGTCGCAAGTTGGAGGCCAGCCTGAGATACATAGCGAGTTTAAGGCCAACCCAGCCTGAACTACATAGCAAGACCCTGTCTCAAACAAAAAAAAACCTCTGATTGATTACTCATAAGCTTCCAAGTGTTTTGGTGTGAAATCCCCGCCCCCCCCCCCCCCCCCCCCCCCCCCGCTGGTAATCTTGAGTGCCTTTTAC
>NW_004624786.1:3146148-3286994 GCF_000247695.1 Heterocephalus glaber | reverse complement strand
CCCACCCCCACCCCCACCCCCTGGCCTGCCCACTCCCCTCAGACACAGGCTCCAAGCTTCCAAAGGAAAGAGGACTGAGGAGAAAGCATCCCGTCAGGCCTAACCTTTGCAATCAGGGCTGAGGGCAAGATACCACCAGGGCATTGGGACAGCTGGATTTCCTCCTTGGGCTGGAATGCTGACTTCTGCCCTAGAGTCTTGAGCACTCTTGCCCAGGAAGGGCTACCAAGCAAGTGCAAGTTTATGGGAAAGTGAAACTGCCTCTGGTGCCTGTGGGAGAGCGGAGGTGGAGGGAACTGTCCCAAGGCTTGTGGCTGAGCTGAGGGACGGGGGAGCAGAGGAGGGGACAGGCAAGGGCATAGAGCAGCTCCTCTGGCCTAGGTAGCTCCTTGGTCTCAGATCCCTCTCCAGTCTAAGGTCAGGGGAAAGAATGGAGACTCGGGAGCCCTAAGGGAGAGCTCTCTCCGGCCCAGTGAGTCAAGAAGGGTTGGACCCTGGGAATATGCTAATCAGCCATCGAGTAGGTCCTAGCTGGGGACAGCACATCTGGAGCCTAGAGTAGCATGGTTGGAAATAGACTAGGATAAACATACAGAAGTCCGCTGGGAACAGGGAGCCAAAGCAGACTGGGGGAAGGGGTGGTCCTTTCTGAGTTCCTGGCTTGGCCGGACTGGGAGTGGGCAGCAAGGAGGAGATGAATGGTGGGTGGCTTGGACTGAGAACTTCCAGGTAATGACCCTTTGGTTTTGTTGGGGAGGCCTCCTGCACCTGAAGATGGGGAATGTTTGAAGTTGCTGAGGTCTTTCACTAAATCTGCAGGGACGAAAGGGAGGACCCCATACACACACACACCAAGTACCATGCTGATATCCAAGCCTGTCTCTATTGCATAAGAACATTTCCACTCACTTATCTGCCCTGCAGCTGACCAAGCATGACCAACTTTGGGTGGAGGTCCCTGAATTTGGATCCCCTGCACAGCCACTAAGGAACCTTGTAACTAGCCATGCCACTCAATCTTTCTGCTCTGTTTCCTCCCCCTCCCCAGCCCAAAAGACCGGATTAGATTCCTTCTGGCCTCAAACCCTACAGATCTCTTCTTTTATTCATTCCTTCACTTTCCCTCCCAGCTGTATTGCTCACAACCCTTCCCCCTTAGGGTTCCTTCCTTTCCTGGGCCACTTCCTGAACATTCCTGCCTCCCTGCCTTTGCCATGCAGATCACCCCCCAAAACCCCTCCCACTCCTTGGCTGACCCAGAGCCTGCCCACCTTGTTAGAATGACACAGAGTCCTAAGACACAATTACTGTGCGAGCCATTATATGTAACGATTGATATAAACTTAATAAAGTAAATAAAGCACTTTGGAGAATGTATCAAAAAAGGTACATCTAAAGGCTATATACAGCCCTACAAATGAGGGGGTTTAAGATAATGAAAATATCTTAAGATCCATGGAAATAAAAAAAAATAAAAAATATAATGTGATCAAACCTATATAGAAATATATAACCGGGGGAGGAAAAAAGGCACAAAATAAAATGGCTGTTCCAGAAGAGTGGGAGTGGGATGGTTTGTGATTACGTTTCAAGCCTCTTTACTATGACTGCAATTCTCTTTCTAGTATAAACACTGCTTTGGAATTAAAAGATCTAGTGCTCTCTAATCCCCTTCGCTCCACCTCCTCCTTGAAGCCTCCCCACTGCCAGCCCAGGATGACCCTTCCCTCTCTGAATTCCTACAGCACCAGCCTCCTCCCTACTCCTCACAGAGCAGTGTGGGGCAGCAGAGCAGCCTGCGATGGGCTCCGGAGTCCTCACTCTTTCGCCCCCAGCCACCTAGCCTTGGACAGATCACTTAGCCCTTTTGCCTCAGCTTTCTCATCCTTATGTTGTGCTAAGGTTCCCGCCCAGGTGAAGCTCCCTTGAAGACCAAAGATACAGACATTTAGCTCTGTGCTGGGCTCTTCATAAACACCAGAGTTATCTTTAGTGGCACTGGCATCTTGTGTGGCTCTTCAGTAGCTTGGCATATACCACTGTACTTTTTTCCCAACCTGACAGTAGGTTCCTCCAGGCCAGGACCTGTGCCTCTCAGTGTACCCCGAAGATACACAGTAAGCCCCTCCTCTTCCTACTCTTTCCCAATGCATTCTACTTCCTTCCAGGTGCACCAGACAGAAATGTCACCTGCCCAAAGGTGACAGGACCCCAGCAAAGGCAGCTGTATACTCATTTTATGCCATAAAACAGGATCTTGGGACAGAATTTCACTCCAGCTCCTTGTCTGGGCTGCTAATCCCAGGGCCCCTTATCCAGGTTGGGAGATTTTTTGATTGGAGATATAGGGACACTGCATGGAGGAGCCAGTCTGGCCTTCCCTGAATACTGTCAGCAGAGGCATCTCGGCCAAGGTTCTTAACCTTGGTGCCTCAGTGTCTCATCTGTGAAATGGAGAGGACAGGATGGTCATTTTTGTTGCAGAGGTGTTGCAAGGATCACATGAGACATTTGGAAATGGACTTCTAAGAGTACAAACGCCAGAAACACATCTTGGTGATTTTAGTGCTGCTATTTATGTCACTAAATGCTGTCCCCACCCTACCTCCTGCTCCAGATTTCCTGCCTCCACCGCCACCTCAGGCAAACCTAGAGAGGGGGAAACATCAGAGGAGCAAACACCTGGACCTTAGGCAATGGGTTCCCTTACGGGCTGGGCAGAAAGGGAGCAGCCAGCCTTTCCTTCAGGCTACCTGAGGATCCCTGAGGGCCCAGAACTTACCCTGAAGTCACCTTTGGTTCCATCCTCAGTGCCTGCTGAAAAGAAGCAGGCCTGAGATTCAGGGTGGTACCAGTTCCCTTCCTTGGACACGTGGCAGGAAGGGAGGTGGGACAAGCTGTGGGAACAGGCTGTTCTATGGCTCTGTGGGGCCTGACCATGTGAGGACAGCTCAGCGCAAACTGTCCATCCAGTCTGGCCATCCTTGGTAGCTCCTGGGGTGTTCACAGAGTGAGGCTTTATGAGCCACAGCACACCCCTGGGGGGGACAGCACCTCCATCCATAGGAGGCTGGTGAGATGGTTCCATGGCTGGGGCCCAAGGGGTATGCTCAGAGGCTGAGTGCAGGGGGACTTCAAAGGCCCCCAGAGGGCTCTGCCTCTGAACTGCCCACTCACTGGCCCAGGTCAGCTGGCAGCAGAAAGGTTTATGTTTCTTTTAATATCAACTCCCAAGCATTTAACATTCCTCGAAGCTTAAACACAGAAACATTTTCCTTAGCAGATTGTGCTTTCTGCTCTGCCAAACATAACCTGGCTGCCTCCCCTTCCCCCACTGCCTCCATCTGCTCCTGTCTCCAGGATGCAATGATTTATGGTGTGTTTCCCCTGGGCTTGTGCAGCTGACCCAGGGAGGCAAGCAACAGGGCTTAAGTTCAGGTGGAGAATGCCACCTTCCAGCCCTGGAGTCGAATTCTAGAAAGCTATGGTGACCACTGAGCTGGCTGTTTCTGGCACCTCTTTTTACCCTTCTACTCCTCAGACACCCATGGCCCAGGAAGTGTGGCAGCCACTTATGTCTTTTGGCTTGGCAGCCTGGTTCAGAATCCCTTACCTGCCTGTCCATCTGGCTCAGCCCAGGGATGTGGAGATGGGGCTCCCACTGCTTATCCCTGCAGAGATAGGTTCCAGGGACTGGATTTAGAGAGCGTTCTCTCATCATCCCCATATCCTAAATAATGAAGGACTAGCTTATGGTTGCCTAGCAGCACTGTCTCCCTGGTGACAGTTCTGAGGAGTGGGGTACAGGTCTCACAGTCTCACAGCCTCAGGAAGCTATGTGCTCAGGAACTTGGCTGGCATGAGGCAAATGGCTGGGCCTCTAGTGAATGGTGCGATCACCTCTGTTCAGATGCTGCAGCCCGAGACAGGTGTAGGGGGAGCAGGAGACCCACAGAGCTCCCAGAGCACCAAGAATACCCAGTCAAGATCCAGATACCAAACCACAGCTTCAAGATTCATCACAGAACAAATACTTCCTGCAAAAAAGCACACAGTACAGGGCTGGGGATTTGGCTCAGGGGCAAGCGCAAGCACAAGGTCCTGAGTTTGATCCCCGGTGGTGGTTGGGGCAGGGGGAGAGCACAGTACAGCTCCCTTTTGTGGATGGTGCCCTCACAGTCTGCATCTAGATCACACTGGAAAAATGCTCAGGGAGCAAGAGTCCCCATGTCCAGCGCCAGTATGTATCCGTTATTGTCTCCTTTGATTTCACTGTCACACAATCTACCCTCATTTATGTCAAAAGTATGAGACCACACAAGCTGTCAGATAGGAATGCATATGGCATAGTAGCCATTTTCAACAGAGGCAGAATGTTCCACAGATGCTAGCTACAAGGAAGGGCCTGTCCCTTCCACACATTTACAGGGGACCAAGAAGCTCAGCTGAGGCATATACGCTAAGGCTGACTGAGGGTCTGCCTCTGTGATAGCCAGAGGATCCACCCTAAGCCAGTGACTCTCAACATAGGTAAGGACAGTCCAGCAACACTCGTGACAAGTCAGAGCCAGCCCCCAGCAATCCAACCAGCTCCAAAGCTCTTCTGATAGAATAGCAAATGCCTGAGGCTATGCCTTACTCCTAACCCATGCCCATGCAGACAGCACTTATTAAACATAGTACTCTTCCTTCCTGCTATGCATACAGCCTCAAAATACTTCTCAACAGTGTTCCAGGAAAAAGCCACCAACAGACTGGAACTGGAACATGAAAACAAAGGCAGTTGACAACTCTCAAGTCCATCTTGCAGAAGTTTGGGTGACCCAGCTGAGCCAGGCCTGAGGAACCAGGCACCCATTGGCTTCTGGGGTTACAGTAAGAAGCCATCGCCAGCAGTCGTGAATCACCACCTTGGGGAACATTTTTCAAACCAGTTTTGAACCAAAGTTAGAAAAGGCCAAGCACACACAGACCAAGGAGATGAGTGAGAAGGACTCCTTCTCAACTGGTACCACATAATCTGGGGCTCCCCAAGCCTGGCCGGGTGCCCTGGACCCTCACCTGGATCTGCCCTTTGCCCATGATCTTGTCCACGATCTCATTGTTGTCCTTGTTGACTTTGGTCTTGTCATAGCACTTCTCATAGCACAGGATCCTCAGGGACTGAGAGCCTTCCAGCTCAATCTCAAATTCCTGGAGAAAGACAGGACAAAAGGTCTGGAATCCCTAAAGCCAGGACATAGCAGGACCCAGCAGGTGTGCACTCAGACTGCAAGGCTAGGGGTCAGCAGGGGCCATGAGGAACACATCACAAGACCCAGAGGAGCATCCTCACTTTGTGGAGCTCCCAGAGGCCTCCAGATCACTGATGTGGTGAAGTTTAGAGGTCTGAGCTGAAACTCCAGTGTTTGACACCCACTGACACAAACATTTGTCTGAAACCCAGTGGACAGGGAGTGGAAGGTACAAGGTTGGGGAGATGGAGCTGGTCCAGCCAACAGTTAAGTCAAGAACAAAGGAAGGAGGACAAGATGGGCATGCTTGGTGACAAAAGGAGTCTTTGTGGGGACACTGGCCCCCTCCACTCACCTCATCCCACTTGGGCTCTGCTGTGTCGCGAAACACCCTGGTTTTGGCTTTGCTGACAAAATAGCCAAAGGAATCCACCTCCAGGGTACAATAGAGGTCTGCAGAGGTAAGGACAGATGAGATACCAAGTGAGGCCTGAGAGAATCAAGAATGGGGCTGGGGGTGTGGGTGGTCATGAGGGCCTCAGGAAGAAGGGGGACAATTTATCTGACCTTCCAAATGTCCCCTTTAGAAATGCTCTAAGAAAGAGTCTGGGTGTTGGTGCCAGAAGGTATGGATTCTACTTCACCACCCGAGTGACCCTGGCAAGTCCCTTGAGCACTCCAAGCACCAGCTTTCCGACGTGTAAAGTGGGGACACTTTATCAGTGACCACGGAGGTGTGCCAGGTGCCTGGGGCAGATAATGAGCCTGGAAGGCTTTGAATGTGCCAAGGCACTGTCTGTGCACTGGCCATGATCTCGTTTTCTCCAGGTTCACAGTAGGCATGCTGTTCTCAGAGGCCTTATTCAGCATTTCTGAGCTCTTAGTCATCCCAGGATAAAGGAGACCCGGATCCTACATTCAAAGAATTCACAGTGGGAGAGGTAGATTATAAGGGACAGAACAGCATGCCAGGTGCTATAACCAGGGCTCACCCTGAGCCTGATGAAGACACAGAAGGGGAGGTCAGTTTGCCTCAGGAGCTCAGGGAGGGTCCAACCCAATAACGCTTATTGAATGACTATTTGTAGGCCAATCATATAACCTCTTCGAGATGCCCACAGGAAGATGGGCCAAGGTCAATCTCACCTGCCAGAGACCAAGAGAAGGGAGTGGGAAGGGACAGGCTGAGAGGAGTCAGAAGCCTTGGGTTTCTGATCCCGTGTTATGTTCAGTCCTTCCACCTCTTGGTGGCTCAGTTTCCTCACTTGGCAAATGGATAGACACTATAAGCTATCTAGCTGACTCACACATTCCTACTGAATATAAAGTATATGAAGTGTAAATGGGTCTGAGGAAGTAGCTCAGTGGTACAGTCCAAGGCCCTGGGTTTGATCCCTAGCACCCCATTAAAAAAAAAAGTGTAATTGTATTTTGTGAAATGCTACAAACAAGCTGGGCATGGTGGTGCATGCCTGTGATCCTAGCACTTGGGAGGCTGAAGCAGGAGAATCACCGTGAGTTTGAGACCAGCTTAGGCTACATAGTGAGTTCAAGGTCAGCCTGAACTACATAGTGAGACACTGTCTCAAAAAAAAAAAAAAAAAGGGAAAATGCTAAAAACAGACCTGGTGCTGCTAAAATCTGTAGTACTATTAATCTACAGATATAGGAGATGATAAAGAAAAGAGGGGAAGGCTGTGTGATGGCATTGGACAAAGTTATATTTAGGTTCACTCTCAGGTCCGTGTTAACAAGCATAATTGCCTTTTTTGGAGAAGGAAGCTGAGTGAGGTTCAGAGAGGTTAAGAAACTTGCCCAAGGGCTGGGGATTTAGCTCAGTGGTTTCGCTGTCTGCTGTGCAAGTGCAAGGACCCGAGTTCGATCCCCAATACCAAAAAAAAAAAAAAAAATCAATCCTCCAGTTTCTCAAATAATTTCAGGGCCAGGGATTTAGCTCAGTGGTTCCAGCGCCTGCCTTGAAAGCGCAAGGTCCCGAGTTCAATCCCCAGTACCAAAACAAAACAAAACAAAACAAAACACTACAGCACAAGAAACTTGCCCAAAGGCATACAGCTTGTAATTGGCAGATATGCGACTGGAGTCCAGGAGTTTGCAGCTCCAGGGTTTCAGGGAGGGAAGGCTTGGGGAAAAGTAGTTCTTTTGGTCAATGGGCAGGGATGATTCCCCTGCCAAGAAAAGTTGCTTTCTAGCCTTTGGGGGAATATCACACAATTCAACACATGGTGGTAGGGCCCAGCCTGGGCAGAGCAGAGCAGGTGGGCAGTGTTTCAATGGGTTATAGGGACTTTGTGAAATACGAACAATGGCCCATCCAACCTCCTCCTTGGTCTGGTAGTTGGGGGGACTTACTGGCTGATTGTTTAAACCCCTTGGCAGAGTGGACGATGACATGGAGGAAGCCATAGAGTCCAGGAGACTCGTCGTCTGTAAGAGAGCAAAGTCCCCAGAGAAGTGGGTGGTGAGCAGCTCACCCTCTCTCTCCCTGAAGGTAGTGAGAAGTCAGGGTGGGAGGAAGCCTGTGTGCCTCGGTGCAATAGCGCCACCTGGTGGCTGGCGGAGAAAGTCTCCAAAGCGCCCCGGCTTCCTCTAGGGTGAGCTGCCAGGGAGGGCTGAGGATCTTCCTCCCTCTGCTCAGCTTGGGAGGCCAGAACACATCCACTGTTCTGGGCCAGAGATTTGGTACCTTTCCCAGGGGTACTTTCCCTTTGCTGCCCTCCTCAGCCAATCTTGCAAAGTAAAAACTAACCTAAGTCTTTCTGTGCTACTAGAAAAAAGAAGGCTTAGCTCTGTGCACTGCTCGAGATGACCCTGATAAGCCGAGGAAAGCTCATCTTTAAAAGCCCTCTCACAGAGCACTTCCGTCACATCACAATGGGCAGCCAGAATTCACCTGCTTCGGCCAATTTCCAGCCCTGCTGACAGCTCTCCTGGCTCAAAGCACACCCACAGGCTCCTTGGCTTACCAAGTGACCTCAAATCCCTTGCATACCATTCAAATCCTTCCAAGATCTGGTCCCTGGAAACTTCTGGCCTCACTTCTCACTTACTACTATAATCTGGCTATCATTTCCCCTCAAAAGCAGCCTTTTGCTTCCATTATCTGAATACTTCGTGGATTCTGCAAGATCCTAGCGCCTCAGGGTGTCAGATTCTTTTCTCAAGCCAGAGGGGACTGAGGAGGGCCTGGGGCCACCTGGGGACTCAACAGAGTAAGATCTCTGTGTACCTGGCAGTAAAACAGTCCTAGCCTCCCTGGGCAGAGATCAGCCACTGGCAGCCATGTGTCTGGCCAGGCACTTACAAAAAGCCCCGATAATGCCCTCTGGGCTTGGACCTGCAGGTTGGGCAACCTCAGGCTCCAGATCTTACCATCTTTATTGCTGGTGACGGGAATGTTGTGTACAGTCCTAAGCTTGAAACAGGACCCTGTGAGCACCTGGAGCTCCACTGAGCTCAGGACAAAGGCCTGGAGATCTGGAAGAGGACCCAAGAGAGGAGAGAGCATCAGCACGGCTCTTCCCTGGGGACTGAGCAGGAACACAGCTTAGTTCTATGGTGAGGGCTGGTCCTTAGGATGGGGCTATGACTTGTAACCATCCTACAGGCACAGCTGTAGGGGCTGTCAATGGAGTAAGAGGAGAATCTAAATGAAGAGGTTCACGTAAGTGTTTTGGAGACAGTGAGAGCAAGAGCGAGGGAGGAGGACACACACCCTGCGTGCTGGGTTCAGTGCTGTCACTAGCTCATCCTATGCCATAAGCGAGTCACTTAGACCCGCCAGGCCTCGACTGACTGGGAACATCAGTTAAGGGCCGCTTCTCCTGGCAGCTTCATGTGGTGGCTATGAAGGCTGAAGAAGAAATCCTGGACATGGAAATGTCTGCACATGCCAAAGGCCCAGCATTGCCATGGACACCCTCAGACCAGTCTAGAACAGGGCAGGACTTTACCCTTCTTCTGTAGTTTCTGAATTGCTTCTCTCCACTCTGACCTCTCATAGTCCGAGGACAATAAGAACAGGTAGCTCTGAAGAGAGGAGATGAGAATTCAGTGGGGTGACCATGGTTAGGCCAAGCACATTCCCAGGATGTGAGGCCCCCAATAAAACTTTCCTTACCCAGGCACCCCGAACCCCTGAGCTTCCTCACCCGGACAGCCCTGAGCTTGGAGGTGGCTGGGGGTAGGGGGCTCCTTTCTGAGAAACCAGGTAACAGAAGTGCCAGTGCCATTGATGACCAGCAGAGGGTACTTGTTTCACACCAGCAGGAAGAGAGAGTCCAGGGCTGGAACCATGGCAGCCTCTTTGGGAAGTGGAGGCCCATGTGTCTGTTTCTCCAGGTTAGGGCCAAGAGCCATAGTGAGTGGGGAGCCCTGGACTAAGAAAAGGGGCAGTGTCCATTCTACTCCCACCCTTTCTGACCTTTCCATTCCGATTGTGGATCCGAAATGGGATTGTGGGGGAATTGAGTAGCAGCAAGAACTCATTCTCAAACATCTTCTTTTTGAGGCGCTCAATGGCCCGGCTTTGCCCTTTGTTGGCTTTCTGTGGGGGACAAAGCACAGATGGTTTCTCTCACAATCAGACCTCCACCTTTCATTTAGCAGCTTGAAGCACAACATCTCCTTGTGTGTTATTCATGGTTTTTTGTTTTTTATAACTTATGATATTTTGACATCTTCAGGAACCTAGCTGGGCAAGAAGACTTAAGCACACCTTTCATATGCAAATCAATTAATCCCCAGCTCAGATCCCCAGCCATCCTTTATCTAATTCACCTCTCATTCACCAGGCCAGGATTTCATCTGCCCTAAATCACCCAGGGCCGGGCAGCAGACAGCTAGAGACCACCCCGATGCCCAGGGCCCAGCGTTATTTGAACTGGCCACTCCTGAGCTGTCCCTCTTGCCCTGCCTTGCTTCTCCCACAGAAACCCTATGAATTCTGTGGCCCATGGTTTCCCCTTCCTCCAGCCCCAAAGTTTCCCTCTGTGGCCCTGTGAGTTCAGTGGGCCCCTTCCCTCAGGAACTGTAAATAATAAAAATCTTTCTATGGCATTAGCTTATCAGTATCATCACTGGGTCACCTCTGTTAATTAAATCCTGGGTATGGTGGAGATACCCACTTGAAAAACCTCAGACCTTTCGGCATAAACCCCAGCTGCCAGCCTGGCTGCAGAGACGCCCACAGTTGGATCCCAGACCCACATGCCTTATCCTGCCTCAGCCTCAGTCTCCAGTGAGCCAACCCTTCTGGGCCAGCTTAGCTTTCTCCAATTTGACAACTTCCTATTTATAGTGGTGTCTTGGTTCATGGACTTAATTTATTCCACAGTTCTGGAAAAGATGGTCACATCCGTGTTCATGAGGGAAAGATGGCCACGGTCATGTACACCACCTGATGTAGAATTCACAAATAAAAACAAAATTTTGCCAAACGCTTCCGTTTGTGAACCAAATTGTTTGCAAACGAAAGTATGTGTGAACCAAGGCACCACTGTATTTCCTCCAGGATCTCCTCCCTTGTAACAACTGCTACTAGGCTTCATGTCTCAGTCCCGATGCAGTTCTCAAGCTCCTCAATCAGAATTAATCTATTTTTTTTAATCCACCAATCTGGCAAAATTGTAATGACTGCTCATAGCCAGCGTTGTGACGGAGGGGAGCAGTGGCTCTCACACACTGCTACGGAACATCGCCAGACACAACTTCCTCAGAGGTAAACCTGCCAGTTAAAAGCACATGCCACCTGCCCCACCCACACCACTTGTGGGGAATCTCCAAGAGCAATGCAGGCAGTAATGGGTACTACTGAGCAACCTCCTAGGGCTTAAGAATCAGAAACAATCTCAATACCAAATGCACTGCTGCATAGTCAAGCGACAGTGTACAATGCTGCTGCTAAGAGGAATCTGATTAGATCCAAAGAGCCCTAAGGTACAGGTAGATGAAAGGCTTAAAAAGCTGCAAAACAACATACGTGGTCTTATTTCATTTAAGGAAAAAAAAAATCACACACACATACACCCCACTATAAGAACAGAAAGAACACACCTCAAACTGCTAAATAATGGGAGGTGGTAATAACCAGTTTCACTCCGTTCACTTCAGTATTATGAGCATTTCTTGTTACAAATCAGTATTACATTATTACAGAAATTAAAGCTTTAAAAACTATTATTAAGAGAATAGCAGTGTGGGGGCATAGCTCAGTGGTACAGTCCTGCTTGCCTAGCATATGTGAGGCCCTGGGTTCCATCCTCAATGCCGAGAGAGAGAGGAGAGAGAGAGAGAGAGAGAGAGAGAGAGAGAAATCTGCTTCTTCTGTGACTTGGGATAGCACCTCTGCCTTTCCAGTTACTCTTGTCATGTGAGTCATGCTGTCCCTTGTGTCGCACACACCTGCCTTCTCCACTGGACAGGGAGATCTGTGCGGTGTCTGACATACCCCTTGCGGGTACTGGTGCTCCATGAGTGTCAACCTGACTGAGCAGAAGGTCATGTCTGCACACATGGGGAGGAGGGAGAGTATGGAGCCTGGGTGAGAGAAATGCATGCCAGAGGCCCCTGAAGTACAGACAGTAGGCAGTGCCAGATGAAGAACAGGCTCAATGGAGGCAGGCTGGGCCGGCCTTCAGGAGAGGACAGCTGTGCTGCTCAGGGAGCTCCCTCTAGGCAGAAGCACCCCCAGTTAGACTTTCAGTACCAGGATACTCTCCCTTTCCCAAACACTCCTATACCTGCGGTCTTTTCCCTTGCTCAAAGAGCAGAGGGCACCTGGTCATAGATTTCTCAATAGTTGTATATTAAGCTACTGACCATGTGCTAGAAACACAGAAATGGAGAAAATAACCCACTCACTGGAGTTCAAATTCTAGTGGGGAAGAGAAAAATCTGACCAAGCAATCATAATTACCACCATTAAAGCAAAGCCAAAGATGAGCATTAGGTACCTAACCCAGACTGTGGTGGATATAAGGGGGGGCTTCCCAGGGGAGGGGAGGTCTAACTGAACCCAGAGGGGTCAGAAAAAGAATTCAGGCCACCCAGACCACCCCAGGCCCTTCCTTCTGTTCACCGTGAAGGCTCCTCCGAGGAAACTTTCCTCCAGCCACCAGTTTTGAATATATGAATTTAAATGGTGTTTTGGCTGTATCTCATGGGTTTGGGCATGTAGTACTTTCATTTCCATGTAGTTCTAAATAGATCATGGTTTCTTTTTTGATTTCTTTAAAAGTTTTAACTTTCCAGTCATATAATTAATATTCCAGTTGTTGATTTCTAATTTTCCCACAGTGTGAGCTGTGAACATGACCTGTATGGTATCGAGTATTTTTAAAATTTTGAGATTTCAGGCTGGGGTGTAGCTCAATGATAGAGCCTCTGCCTAGGCTGCACTAGGCCCTGGGCTCAATTTTCAACACTGCAACCACCACAACAACAGAGAGGGGAGGAAGGGAAGTGGGGAAGGGGGAGGGGGGGAAGGAAGAGCGAGAGCGAGAGAGAGAGAGAGAGAGAGAGAGAGAGAGAGAGAGACTGACTAATTTCCTTTGTGGGCCAATATAATACAGGATTAGTATTTGTTGATGTACTACGTGTGTGACTAGAGTCTCAGTTCTCAAACACAAACTTCTATGTACTTTTAGATCAAGCATGTTAACTAGGGTATTCAGGTCCCCTTTCTCCTCATTCATTTCATGTCAGTTTCTGAGAGGTCCCCAAGCCTTTTTTCTCTGGCATATGTCCCACTTATCCTTAAGCAGGCCTTCTTGGTCTTCCTCTCTCTTGTTTTCTTCTGTACAATGCTTCACATATCCTGTTCTACAGGAAACTTTTTTTTTTGGTACCGGGGATCGAACTCGGGACTTTGCGCTTGCAAGGCAGGGGGCGGAACCGCTGAGCCAAATCCCCGGCCCTTGCAGGAAACTTTTTATAATTAAGCCCACTAAATTCTGAGCCACCACTTCTTGGCCTTGCCAATCAGCTGCTTCCTCTCAGCATTCATACATCCCAGGACTCCTCCTCTTGCCCCACTTCCCCTACCAATCAGACCTCAAACCTTACAACTTCCTCCCTCCACCTTCCTCAGCACACCTGGTCAAAGACACCAGTAAAAATGGTCCTTGGCTCAGCTGTTAGGTTCTTCTCACCTCCTTCTGGATTTCACTCTTGAGGGCAGAGATCTTCATTTTCATGTCCTCCAGCTCATGGTCTGGGAAGAGGTGCACCTGGGGGCTGGCCTCAGACTCCTCAGGGGATGGAAACACTAAGTCGGCCAGGGGGATGTACCACTTACAGTCATACTGCTGGTGCTTGCTGCAAACAAGCAAGGGGGACATGAGCCAGAGGGCAGATGGCTCTTCAACCCAGAACTGCTGGGTGCAGAACCAAAAAGCCACCCAAGAGACACTTCTGAAAACTTATCAAAGGCAAGAATGGTCCCTGCCCTTGAGAAGCTTGATCAGTAAACACACACATAGAGTAATGAGAGTTGGATTCTAAGTCAGCCAGCAGGGAGGTCTCTGACCCTTCACCATGTCAGCCTTCCCAGCAGCACTGAGATTTTTAAATATCAAATCACCTATGTATCAAGGAGAATGAAACCTTGGTTGGGCTCACCCTATCCTATTCCCCATCAGACACCTTTCTCTTCCCTATATCATATCCATACTTAGATTCATATTCATTATCCTTTAGGATAGAGAAGGGACACAGATGTTATTCTGAATGCCAGCTCTGATCAATCAGGGTCACAGAGGGTACTGGCTTGAGGATTATAAAGCTCCATCCAAGCCCAGTGGGAAAGAGTATCATGGTTGATTAGTAATGCCTGGCACAGGCAGGACTGAAGGTAGAGACATGTACACTTTTATTGCTATCTTTGCCTTACCACTACCTCAAATGGGATCTAGTTCTAGGAAGTCATGCCCTTTATTGAAGCTCATAATGACCTCTCCGTGATTTTCTCTAGAACTTGAGATGTGCACCTCCTATTGGGTCCCTTAGTGTTGCAGAAAGTTGTCTCCTCCTAACCTGTAAGGCAGTATACATGGTACACGGGGGGGTGATAAGGTGAAAGAAGTGGGAGAATATGTGAATAAATATTAAATACTCTCTTCTGCTTATGGGACAGAGCAGACCCACACTACTGAGATGGCGATAGAAAGGAGTTTTCAAGTCAGATTAAGGTTTAAATCCCATCTCCTCCATTTCTAGCTACATGACCTCGGGCAACTTATTTATTATCTCTAAGACTTTTCACTCATCAGTGAGATGGGGATAATAACAACCACTTTATGGAGCTGTTGGGAAGATGAGAAGTGATGTATTCAAAGTATTTGTCATGGCATCTGGCATGGCATAAGCCCTCAATAAATGGTGGCAGATTTAATAAATATTCACAGAATTGCAGTTAGCAAAAATTTAGAGATGTCTAGTAAAAGGAGAATGCTTAAGTAAATTATGGCATATCCACTTGTCACCTCAAGCAGGAAAGTAAAATGATGATTATGAAGATTAGGCAGCAAGGGAAAATGTTTATGACGTGAAATAGAAAAAGCAGAGCCCAAAATTGGGCATTCACTCTGATTACAATTATATGAAAAAATGTAAGAACATTTTTAAAAAAATGGTAAGGAAATATAGCTGCAAAAAACTGATGCTTATGTTTGGGTGGGTTATAGTTTTTTAAAAAATGTCCTATTATCTTTATAATTAAAAGCATAATTTATTTTTAGATAAAAACTATTATGTAGTAATACATATTACATATATATTACATATACATATTATTATGTAGTATAAAACAAATTGATGTATTTTTAGAAAGGAGAGAAACACAGATGCTCCCAGGTTGTGGAAGGCTCCACAAAGGGCAGGCTCTGGTTCCTCCCATGGTGACCCTGAACTCTCCTCCATACTCACCCTGCAGAGGTCTTCTTCAGCTTGGCGCACAGTAGGACATCTGTGAAGAGGAAGACATGCCGCAGCTTCCGGGAGCTCTCTGACATTTCCACCAGGAAGCCGTCCTTCACCAGCTGCCGAGTCTGAAGGAGGCACACCACCCAGCCTGCTCAGACTACACATAGAGTGGGAGAAGGCAGAAGGGAGGGGCTGCATTGCCTAGTGGTGAAGAGCACTGGCTTTGGAGTCATGGATTTGAAGTCAGACTTTGCCATTTCTCAGTTGTGATCCCAGGCAAGTTTCCTGATTGCTATGAACCTCAGATTTATTGTCTATACTATGAGGAGAATGTTATCTGCCTCATAAGATAGGATTTATCAAGATGTATATGTAAAACAGCACAAAGCCTGGCACACAATTTGTGATCAGCAAATGGTAGCTTTACATTTTCCCATAGCTCTCAACAGTGGGCCCCTGGATGGACCCTAGTCCAGAATAACCCGGTTTCTCCACTCTGTGCCATGACACCCTCTACTCTCAAAGCCCCTCCCAAATGGGCCTGAGAACTTGATCTAGTTGTAGCTCAACCTTGACCTGCAGGTCCACTCAGCCTTGCTCTTACTACATCTCAGGAGATTCTTCAATTACTCCAACAGATGGGAGACCCTGGGTTTCCCTCAGTGTGGCTATGGCTGTCCTGGGGCTGTCTCCAATGTGGGCTCTGGGTGGTCAGGAGCATTTTGTCATACATAGGTCTTCTGCTGTTTCCTCCCTGCCACCCTCAGAGCCAGCGGCCTTCTCTGGAGCTGCACTATCTATCCTAGCCTTCCTTGTGTGCACTATATACCCTGTGACCTACATACACTGAAATGAGTGGGTGAGCATGTTGAAAGGATACAATTGAAACAACCTGAAACTGCTGGTGTGCTAAGCCTGCTGGAGATCTTTCAGACATCCCTAGAGTAAAACACACTAGTGACATTCTGGGGTGTCGCAAACCAGTGCTGGGAACTGCATACCCAGACAGCTCCATGCCCCATTTGTCACATTCCAGACCCTGTCCCTCATTGCTTCTCTTCCCAGGAGACACTGGATCCTGGTAAATGTAACAAAGCAACATAAACCCAGTCAGCCTTCTCTCCTAAATGCCACTTAATTACATCTACTGAACAAGAAGCACTCTATCTGGGCGAGACTGCTGACCCATAAGGGTCACTGTTCCTGTGATTCTTTTTTTTGGTACCAGGGATCAAACTCGGGTCCTTGCGCTTGCGAGGCAGGCAGTGGAACCACTGAGCTAAATCCCCAGCCCCTTCCTGTGATTCTTTACATTGCTTCCCCTCACCTTTTCACCAAGAAAGACCCCAGGGAGGCTGCTACGCCACATCTAGGTGCCCACGTGAGACATTTCAGCTGCCTGAGTGGCCTTAGCCATCCCTGGTGCCAGGGGATCCCGCTGTCTGGCTCACTCACTAGCTCCAGCCCACCTGGCCTGCAGGTTGCTCAAAAGCAGCTGAGAGTTCTTGCTCTCTCAGGCTCCAGGGGGGCCTCTGAGAGCATCATACTGGCCAGAGGGTGTGTTTGCATTCAAGAATGAGGTACCTGGAGGCCTTGCTTCCCTTACAATTGCTTCCCTTCTATGGACGATGATATAAGTAGCTTGCAGCCAGATAGTCCCAGGTACAGAATCCAGTTCTGATGTTTATGGCTGAGGAACCTCATGCCAGACTGATTCTCCAGGCTCGGTTTCCTCTCCTGCTTCATTGGGTATTATGGCTTAGATCAAAAATTTCCCTTAAAGCCTCCTGCTTTTAGAGCTTTTCGAAGGTGACTGTATCATGGGGGCCACATAGCTGACTAGCTGTTCAGAGGTGGGGTCTGGTTGGAAGAGGCAGGTCACTATGAGTGTCTATATCCTTCCCTGGCGCCTGCCTTCTCTCTCTGCTTTCTGGGTGCCATAATGTGAGCAGCTTCCCTCCACCCAGGCCCTTCCACCATGTTGCTTCTGTCTGGAGCCAGTTGGCCATGCAAGGATTGAGGCTTCTGAAACTGTGAGCCAAAATAAACATCTTCCCCCTTTAAGATGTGGGTGTTGTGTCTCAGTAATAAGAAAGTGACTAAGACATTGGGTTATCTGTAAGGACTGAGACACTAGGCTTACAGCTCTTAGCCTAGGCCCTGAAATGCCATAGGTAATCAGGGTGAGCAGGACCACAGACCTCACCTTGGGGTCAGTGGGGGGTGAGGGGTGGAAAGACACAGAATGTTCATGTGTGAAGGAGAACAGGGACAGGGGATCTGGTCAGCCACCTATTGCTCAGCCTGGATGGGCGGTGGGAGTACAAGCTCACCTCCCCCTTGGGAGTTGTGACTGCAGTCCGACGTGGGTCAATGTCCTCATTGATGCTGGACAGGAAGTTCTGGGAGATGCGAAGGGCATCCTGTAGCAGCGGGTAGTCTGGGTGGTCCACAGGTGTGTGCTTTAGCAGGTCCTGGGAAGGAAAGATTGGGGGTGCTGAGTGCGGGAGGGTAGTTCAATGAGAAGACAGTGGGGAAGGCTCGATTCTCAAAAATAGAATTCTGAAGGAGGATATGTAGGGACCCACACTCTGATCTGGTCATGCATGTAAAATCTGACCTAAAAATGAGGATCAGAGCAGCCAGGGTGAGGGCAGTGTTCCTCTTTGTTTCTGCTGCAGTCATGACTCTTTCCTCTGGTGGAGATGGCCAGGCAAAGTCACATTTCACAAAGCAGCTTGGAAAGACACCCCTCAATCTGTCCTACAGCTGCTTCCAGGACACACAGACCATGAAGCAGGGGATGGGCAAGCCGGAAGTGCCTCCTAGGGAGGATTTGGCCAACTATCAAGCTTAGTAGCCAAGCTATATTTAGGCCCTGGCCCCGTTGGTATGGTTACCGTGGGCCAGACAGGCGCAGCCAAGGCTCAGGGACCCTCTGTCTGGCTCCTGGGATGCGCTGTTCTCAGTGATTCCAGTGCCCTCCCATCATACTCCTAACCCCTCCCTGGCCATTCAAGGGGCCCGACACTCACGTGTAGAACCAGGGTGCTCCGAGTGACCCGGTCGATGGGCTTGTAAAGCAGAGCTGTTGAGGAAGGCAGGGAAAGAAGGATGATAAAACACAAGGAACAACTCAAGACCAGCTTTATCCTCTAAACCACATTGTTTCCCCCATGTGAACACTCACTTGGAGGAAACTAAAGAAGGTTCTGAGGCCACCTGTACCTCTACTCTCACTCTCATAGCAGGCCATGGAACAGAACAGGCTAGAGCACAGTGCTGGCTACCCAAGTCCTTCCCCATGTCTGCCTCATCTCTCTCCCATCAGATATGACTTCTTCGAGGGCCATCCTCAGGCTTGGCCTGCCTCAGAGCAAGTGTTCTTCTGCATATCACTCCTCCAATCCCACTACACATAGCCACACCCCAAAGCAGTCCAGCACCCTCTGCGCCCCACCCAGGCCTCCAGGATGGGGGAAGATGACATTCCATTTTTCTAGGAAGGGCTGTTCTCTCATGCCTATTGTTCTCATACTCCTTCAGTTAAAGGCCTAGTACCATCAGATGGGAACAGCATGTTTCATTCTAGCCTGCACATTCAGCCTCATCTCTATAAGAAAACATGCTTCTTTCTATATTTCCTTGAACCTCCAGAAAAACAGGACCAGTGGCCAGACCTCCACAAAAAGTCTCTGCTCTCCAGCCCTTGGCAGCCTGACAGGCAGACTTCCCGAAGGAATTCAAGTGGGACCTTGCTGATGGAAACACCAGAGGGGCTAGGAAAATGCAAGTTTAGCTGGACCCCAGGTGCCACACCCTTCCAGACCCAGACACCAAAAGAGGATTGCTGGGATTCAGCAGGGACAGGTGGAGGAAGCAGCTGGCAGCCCAACACTTCCAATAATCCTTCCAGCAGGCAGCTGTGCCCACCCTTCCCAATGTGACAGTTCAGCATTGGCCTTGCACCTGGATTCCCTAGTGTAAGGGGTCATGACCTTTGGACTCCTGCTATAGGAACAGGAACAGGCAGGATGCTAGTTTGAGAAGGAAGACCCTACCTGGGTGTCCCACAGGACCAGGTTAGAACAGATCCCTGAGCTCATGCCCCAGCCAGCCACCAAACCATAGTCCCTGAAGCCCTAGATATAAATACCCTGTGAATTACTAAGTGGACACTTAAGGGGACAATCTGCTGGCTATGGAGATGCAGTCTCAGCAGTGTGCCAAGAGTCTTATCTTCAGTCTTTGCTTGGCTGCCCATTAGAATCACTGGGGGAGCTCTTAAAAGAAACAGATGCCCCCACCTCCTCCATCCTACCCCATCAACTAAACCGAAAACTCTGCAGGGTGAAACCAGAGTAGTAGCATTTTCAAAAAGCTCCTTTGCAGGCTGGGGATTTAGCTCAGTGGCACAGCACCTGCCTTGTAAGTACAAGGTCCTGAGTTTGATCCCCAGTACTGCAAAAAAAAAAAAAAAAGCTCTTTTGCTGATTCTGATGCATAGCAATGCTGAATTGCTTTATGCAAACTATGCAAACACACTTTCTATGACTTATTTCTAGCCCTTTCACATCTAGCAATATCTAGAGACTCTCTCCATGGGACATAGGAGCTCAAATGGGCAGGATCAGGTTTGGGATATCATGGGACAGTGAGCTGTCACCAGCTCATGGGGGGACCATTTTGGAGGCCATTAAAGGCACCGGGCCACCTGTGGTCAGCCCGTCTTCAGGGGGAAATTCACCCCAGGATGACCTCGAAGCACAAGGTCAGCAGGAAGCACAAGGTCAGCAGACACCTGTCAGGGTGGGCCCTTGAGTCCCAGCCCCCGGGAAAGTTGACACTGCACTGTCAGCTCCTCCAGCTCTCTCTCAGGTCCCAGAGGGAAGAGGTTTCTGACTAAGCTCAGAGATCTGCACAAATGGCGGGTTGGATTTCAGAGGGGTTATTAATATGCCTGTAGTCACCTCAAGAGTCCACCTGATGGGGGCTGTGGGATGAGCCCCGCAGCCACAGCCTTGGCAGAATAGGGGGAGGGAAACTGGGAGGAAAAGCAAGGAGAGGAAAGGACAGAGAGAAGCCCTACCAGTTGGACACAAGGGAACCAAGAGAGGGGCACCCCAGAGCTTGAGCTTTCCTGCCCCTGCTTGTCTGCTTCCTCTGCAGATTCAGGGTGAGGAGCCTGCCCTCGGCCCAGGAGCTGCTGCCCCATCCCTGTGCCAGCCCACTGCCTGCTCCCTCTTCACCCACTGCCCCATTCTCCCTAGGCTGTCCTGCCTGGCAAGCCTGCCATCGGATAGCTGCCACACTTGTCTCTCTGCCTCTTCCAGGAAGCCTTCTGTGACCAGTACCTGTGCAAACAATACCTGCAGTGGCCAAAAGTCAGACCACTGCCATGAGTGAGCTGGTTGTTTTCCAGTTTGCTGGGGGTGCACTCTGTGCCCAAGCAAATTGGTAGAGAACCCTGCAGTGTCTGGGCATGACACAGAGCTCTGTGACTGTGGCATTAAGTTAACTGCTCTATGTGCACTATATCCTGTGATTAAAAAGGAAGCAATTGTCACTAGTCCCATTTTACAGATGATGAAACTGAGACACAGGGACATTATGTAACTTGCTCAGTCACAGATCCATAATTTTTGTTCACTCATGCTCCTAACGTTGAACAGACTTCTTCCCCAGGACAGGGCAGCTCCTGTAAAGGGTCAGTGACTTACAGGAGAGTTCTTGGAAAGATTTGCCAGGAATCAGCTGGCCTCTCCGTAAGAGCCAGCTCCTCCCTTCCCCATTCACCACTTTGAAACTGACTTCAAAGATGGTATTGTAGGGACCAAAGAAATCCCAAACTCCAGGCCCTGGGCCTGTTTCACTAAGACTAAGCTTCCTTTTGGGGAGTGTTGACCCCTTTCCTTTTAGGGAAGCAGAGCTAAGACTTAGCCATCTCCTAGGCCAGTCCAAAAACAGCATTTACCCTCTGCTCTCTGCACAAGTCCAGCTCTCCTCTTGGCTCCAGCCTGTGGGAATCAGCCAAGGGGTAGGGGGCCGACAGGGAGGCTTCTGCCCTCCAACTACATTGCCCACAACCACTGCCCCTGAGGTTGCCTCCATCACAAGTGGCCTTTGACACAGGACAGCCCAGCACGGTGAGGGGACAGTGGTCCTACACAGCCTCTCCAGCACAGCAGCCCCTGGGAAAGAGCCCCAGAAGCCTCATCCATCATCTCTCCTCCAGCAAATTACCACCCCCCTCAGTTCAGCATTTGAGGAGGAGCCCCAGGTTACCACGGAGATGGAAAAGCAAAGTGACTGAAAAGGGTACAGACAAAAGGCCTGGTGGGAGGGAAGAGGAAGGTCCTGAAACCAGCCACCTGCCGCTCTGACACACATGGCCCACAGCAGCTGGCGTGGAGGCAACATTTGACCCCCACCCCATGTCCTGCCAAAGGCAGCTTAGATCACCCCTAAGGCACTTCTTGCCTTGGAGCAGACCCCATCAGCTTCTGGACACCTCCCTGCCTAGGCCAGGGTGAGCAACAGCCAGGCTGACAGAACATGTCTATCCCAGGACCAATGACCCGGCTCCCACCCCAGGTAAGGAAGCTGCACAGAGGATGCTCTGGCTCTTTCCACTGAAGGGTGGGTGTGTGACCTTCACAAAGCAGCAGCCTGCCACACCCCCCTCTCGAAAACCTAACCTTCCTGCTCAGTGTGGAGACCTTGGCTGGGAGGTCTCTGGAGGCTGGAAGGAACCTCCTGGGACTAACCCTGTTCCTCCCTACCCTTCCAGGGGCTCCTTGCTCTCCCAGTGGGTCCTGAGAGAAGGAAGCCTGTGCACTGTGCACACAATCCACAGGCTTCTCGGCCTCCTCTCCTCTCCGGAAACAAAGAAACTCCCAACTTCTCCCTCCAGCCCGGGCTGGCTTGCTTCAAACTGCTACCAGCCAGGGCCTCCGCCACTCTCTCCCTGGCCTCAGGGTTACCCTGTCTGCAGACACAGCCCGTCATCCTCTCCAGGAAGTTGCTCAAAGCCTCTCAAGTACATGCAAAGCCACCAGTTCCCCACAGATCCTTTTTTTTGGGGCGGGGGGCACATGGTCCCTTCCAGCCTGGTCCTTCCATTTCAAAGCCAACCTGCCCTGAGCACCTCCCTTCCCGCTGGTTGTAAGGGGAGTGTACACAGGTCCAACCAGTTGTCCAACCTCCCTCCTCCGCTACCCCTAAACCCTGCTAGCCACACTTGAGCCCACTCCAGCCAGCCCCCAGGCGGTTTAAGGCACACCACCTCCCATGGAGGGGTGCCTGGGTTACCATAGGTGCAGTTACAGCAGAAGCGAATGATGAGGAGAATTTCCATGGCAGCCTCTGTCCCTGCGGCAGGGGCGTGCAGCCATCGCTCCCAGCTCCCAGCTTCCTTCAGCAGCCCGGCCACTCGGCCACCTTGCTGGCTGCTGTACAGCCTCTAGAATCAAGCAGCCGCTTTCTTCTGAGTGCTCCTCCAGCAAGGGGGAGGGCGGGAAGCGCATGGAGAGGAAGGAGGAGGGAGGGGAGGGAGGAGGGAGCAGGCGCCTGCTGGCATCCTAAGGAGGAGCACGTTTGTAGCTGGCCCACTGCCTGGACAGGAGAGGCTGGATTCATCGCGTACATGCGCACGCGTACATGCGCGCGCGTACATGCGCGCGCACACACCCACCCACACACACACACACACACACACATAAACACAAATAGGGAGGACACTGTGTTCACACATCCCATAGTTCACAAAATCAGACAAAGGAAGGTGACTATAATCCAGCCCATTCCCCAAAGTACCTTCCATGGTGACTGATGTGTGGCTGTCCTTGGAGTCCTTGGGCCCCTTCACTTTGAGTTCCTGCCAGAGGGAGGAGAGGAATCACTACCTTGTCTGTCCACCTAGCCACCTCTGCCACTGTGAACATGGCAGGAATACGAGCTCTGAAACCCAGGAGTGCAAATATGAGGAGACAAAGGAAACCCACTTAGTCTGCCTGTCTCACCACCTATATTCCCCAGAGCCTCCTCAGTTCAGCAGCTGGGGTGTGGGCAAGAAAGGGGACTCTGGGTAGCAAGTTTGGACTGGTTTGTAGCAAACACTGCAGTTATAGGACTCCAACCCACACAACTCTGAAGCCTACTCACACAACTCTGCAGTCCTTCCTGAGAGTGAGCACGGGCAGGAACAGGTCCCCACCTTCCTGTGATACCCCCAGCAGCCACTACTCAGGAATTATGCATACATCGACCAGGGTTTGAGTAACAAGCACCAGGTCTGTCAACTGGTCCTTGGGGCATGAGCACGCTTGAGACATGGAGGAAAGGTGTGCACACCTGGGGGGGGGGGAGCAGACCTCGGGCACAGGTGCTGAGCTCCACGGAGCAGTCTATGCTACACCCTCCCCATACAGAAGGGACTCACTCAGCCCCCAGCCCACCTATACTCCCACCTCCTGTCTGTGCTAGACACCAGAGAGACTGCAAGGGAGGCAAAGCTAATACCAAGCATGCTGGAAACAGACTCCAGGGTCAGTTGAACCTCTTCTATGTGCTTTAGAGGGAGAGGTGCCCCAGCTCGAACTCCTAGGAGGAGGAGGACAACTGCAACTGGAGCCGAAATGCAACCCCTAGCTGGCAGGTGGAGTGCTCAGAGCCTGGGAGAGGGGTGTCCACAGAAGACAGAGGGTGAAGTGAGTCCAAGGTCAGGCACCCAGGTGATATTGCCTGCTCTGCCTGGGGGGAGGTGGGGACACCCAGGCAGCAGGAGCTGATTTCCTACTCCTGTCTCCAGCTGTTTCTAGACAGAGGAAACCCCCAGGGACTGAGCTTAGGGTGTGTGTGTGGTGGTGGGGGGAGTCTCTCACTGGTGCTTGGATTCACTGGTGCTGGATTCCCAGCTTTAGGGAATTTTGTTCCACGGCCCCCTCCAGTGCAGCCTAGAGGTATGAAATCACTCCTGATGCAGAGAAGGGCCTAATTGCAGTAATTAAGTGGCAGAGCCAGCAGGAAACAACAGCGTCATCGAGTGAGTCAGGATGAGCAGCCACCTGGCAGAGAGCCATGGGCCCAGCTCTGCCCTCTGGGACAGATGGGCAGTGAGAGGGGCTTACAAATGGGTGCAGGGCCTTCTGCCCCCACAGAAAGAACTAGCAACCAACCCAGGCTAAAGGAAACCCCATACTCTGAATTTTCTCTGGGCTGTATTGACCCTGGGCACTCAGGCAGCCATGGCAAGGCCACGCTGGACATAGATCAAGGGAGTCCAATTTGTTCCCAGGGAGAGCTGGAGGCCATGAGGGGAAGAACCATTCTCTAGCCTCATGACCCCGCCCCTCAGTCTGTCCTGCAGGCAGAGGTTGACTCATCTGATCCAGGAGTTTAGAAAAAGAAAGCAAGGTGGAGCCTCTTCTCTCTGCACCTTGAGTTAGAGGGACAAGCTCTGGCCCTTCTGCGGGGAGGGCTCTCTGGCTTCCCATTCTTGCCAAGATCCAATAGATGTTACTTCCAGAGAAGCAGTGTCTAGCAAGTCCCATGTGGCTACTGATCCAAACCCACATGTTCCAACCCAGCTTTTTCTAATTATCAAGCTGACATTTTCACTTCTATCTGCCCAGATCCTATGTGGCCTCTCAGCTGACTCCAAACTTGGGCATAACCAGGTCCCCCAACAGATTCAGGAAACTATCCTGTGTCTCACCAACTTTTCTGGCATCAGAGCTGCCTTGGGGAGAGCAAAGGGCCAAGGGAGTCTTTTTAAGAGAGGACCTCCAAAAATGCAGAAGTATCCCCACCTCCTCAGAAATAGAGGTTCCCAGGCCGGGGGATTAGCTCAGTGGTTCCGCCGCCTGCCTCGCAAGTGCGAGGACCTGAGTTCGAGCCCTGGTACCAATAAATAAATAAACAAAAATAAAGAAATAGAGGTTCCCTTCCCCTTCCCTTGGAGCTCAGGGCTTCCTACAAGGTCAGTGGCACAAGGGTGCCACCGGGGTCATTTTGGATGAAGAGTGGGCTGGGCTGTGTTCTTGAACCATCTGAGAACACCACCCTCTCTCTTCTTGCCACTTCTGGGATAGAAGTGCCATTGGCAGATGATGCCATACCTGTGTCCTGCATGTGGGCAAGGCTTAGCTGCACTGGCAAGAACAACCATATCCCTGGTCAGAGGGACTAGGGCTTCTTCTCCCCTTATGTGGCCCTTGCTGTTTCACTGTTTGTGAGACTGCAGAGTCTTAGACTTGGCAAGGATCTTAAAAGACAAACTAGTCCAGGGTTACTTAAATCTTCCCGGTTGTAAAAATTACCCAGGAGCTTGTTAGAATAGAGACTCCTGGGTCCTACCTCAACCCTTCTGAATCAGAAGTTCCAAGAAGAGTTCATGGAAATCTGTATTTTATTTGTTTTTTGAGACAGGATCTTGGTATGTAGTTCAGGCTGGCTCTGAGCTCACTATGTAGTCCAGGCTGGCCTTAAACTCACTGCAATCCTCCTGCCTCAGCTTCCCAAGTGCTGGGATCACAGGTGCGTGCCACCACACCCAGCTGAAATCTGTATTTTAAACAATAATCTTATCAAGCAAGTTTGAGTAAACAAGTGCAAGCAGCTCTTTCTATAGAAGAAAGGTCAAGAGAAGGGAAATGGCTTGCTCAAGGTCACCAGAGCATGGGAAAATATTGCTTTCTTTTCTTATTTTTTTTGGCTTCCTGTTTCTTTCTCTCTAACCTTAAATGGAATTTTTAAAAAATCAAACCAATCAATATTCTTATATTAAGAGGAAAAATGTCAGGTGCAAAAAGCAAATGTCAGGCTATATGTTACCCATCAGGGCAGCAGATTCCCTGACTGCCAAGCAAGGGAGGCGATAGGTAAAAGCTGAAGGGCTGCAAGCCACTCCTGGAGCTCAGGGCTGCTCCAGTAGCTATGCAGGGAGCTGCCTACCTCTGAGATCTTCTGGAATTGGTTGTTGGACTGACTGCATTTCTCGGCTGTCTCCAGAGCGACTTTATAGTTATCCACGAATGCTTTGTACACACCAAGCTGGCTGGCCTGCAGAGAGGAGACAGAGAATGCAGAGAGAGGAAGGTGGGAGTGGGATGGGGAGAGGATTAATGAATGGATGAAAGCTTAACCAGAGCTCCTGGAGCTCCCTTAGCACTCAGAACCTCTAACTCAGCTCCAAAGGGCTCGCTGGGAATGAGGGGAAAGGCAGGGATGAGCATATTATGGTATCCCTTTGAACTTGACAGTTTCCATGGAAACTGGTTCAGCCAATAAGGTTAACAAGTGGAGTATTTGGGGGGAGGAGAGCAGGGCAGGCTTTATTGGCACGTCAGAAATTCACACATCACATTTGGCTTTCTTTACCATCATGAAGGTCTCACAGAGTTTGAAGCCCCTTAATGTCTCACACCTCTTTCACACCATGAAATTACAGCAAGGGGAGTCAGAGAAGTGGGATTGGCGTGTGTAGCCTGCTCATTGCCCCATTCTTCATGCTGAGTGTAGGACACAGCACTTGAAGGGGCCCTTGGGTACCTGTCCCTGCCTCCTTAGCCTGCAAAGAGCCAGAGCCCCTGCCTCACTACACTCCTGCATGTTACCTGGAAACTAACACAGCTCTCCCTGACTTGTGACCACCAAGAGCCTCACTTCCTCTAGGAGGCAGGGCAGATCCCATCACCCTTTTCTGCAAAAGGGAAACCAGCTGGGTGTGGGGGTACCAGCCTATAATCCCAACACTCGAGAGGTTGAGGCAGGAGGATCGCCACAAGTTTGAGGCCAGCTTGGGCTACATAGTGAGTTCAAGGTCAGCCTGAACTATATAGTCAGACCCTGACTCAAAAAAAATGTTTTTTTCCAAAAAGGGAAACCAAATCTCACTAATGTTTCAAATATTTATATAGCAAAAAAAAAAATTTATGACAAACCTCCTCTGGGCTGTATGTACATATTTCCTCCTAAGGGATCAAAGGGTGGAAATTCAAATTAAAGCTATAATGAAATACTATTTCATACCCATTAGAAGTGTCAAAACTTAAAAGTCTGATGATATCAAAGGTTGGCAATGGGGGATTTAGCTCAGTGGTGCCGCCACCTGCCTTGCAAGCACAAGGTCCTGAGTTTGATCCCTGGTACCAAAAAAAAAAAAACCAGGGTGGCAAGAATGTGGGGGAAATATGAACTTTTCAAGCCTGCTTGTAGGTTTAAGTACAATTATTTGGAGAGTAACTTGTCAATAATAAGGCCGACCATAGGCACACCCTAAGACTGTTGCTTGGCAAATCCATTTCTAATACAAACCACAGTGCTCCACTGTCAACACCATAGCCAAGAGCTATGTGTGGCTACTGAACACCTGCAATATGGCCAGTGCAAAATGAAAGGTTCCATATGTAAAAGAGGATGTAATTAAATTACATTGTTAGTTTTAAAAATTGATTACATGCAATGATAGATAAAATATAAAGTTAATTTCATTTTTTTTTCCCCTGTGGCATGGCCTTGTTATGTTGCCCAGGGTGAATTCAAACTCCTAGGCTCAAGTGACCCTCCTGCTTACACACTTCCCAAGTAGGTGGGAATACAGGTGTGCACCACACACCTGGCTTCACCAGCGGTCTTTTTTCTTTTTTGGTACTGGGGATTGAACTTGTGTCCTTGCGCTTGCAAGGCAGGCAGCAGAACCACAGAGCTAAATCCCCGGCCTCACCAGTGTTTTTTGTTTTGTGGTACTACTGGGGATCAAACCCAAGGCCTTGGACATATTAGGGAAGTGTTCTACTACTAAGGTACATTCTTAGCTCTATTTTCACTTTTTAAAAATGTGGTTACTAGGGCCAAGGATGTAGCTCAGTGGTGTCACACCTGCCTGGCAAGCACACGTCCTGAGTTCGATCCCCAGTACCAAGAAAAAAAAAAAAAGAAATGTGGTTACTGGAACTAGGGGTATACATGAGTGGTTAAGGACTTGCTTAGCACACTTGCAGCCCTGGGTTTGATCCCTAGCACCATCAAAGGGGAGGGGGTGCTAGAACATTTAAAATTATTCATGTAGCTTATGACTTCTATTGGATACCATTGCTCTCGAAAAACCTACATATGTATGTGCCCAATAACATATAAGGAAGGGTTCTCATTGCCTCCCTCTTCTTTGTGGTGGAAGGGCTAGAAACCAATGCTCATAAATACAAGAACCCAGACATACTACAGTTAAGATAAATAAACTAGAGTTATGTGTAGCAACACCAACATATTTCAAAGCAAACACGGATTGAACTGCAAAATGTGACATACATAAACATATGCACATTTTTAAAATTCATGCAATGTCATAAAAAGAGATATGTAGTAAAAATACAATCTGCAGTGTATAAGGCTACCCACTAAATTCATACCAGTAGCCATTTCAAGAGAAAAAGGTAGGGCCGGGGATTTAGCTCAGTGGATTTGCCGCCTACTGCGAAAGCGCAAGGACCGGAGTTCAATCCCTTGTTCCAAAAAAAAAAAAACCCAAAAAAAAAAGAGAGAAAAGGGGAAGGGAGGAGGAGACGGAGGAGACTTCCCTTTCATCTGAAATACTTTTTATTTTGTTATTTTTTGCAGTACTGGGAACTGAACCAGGGTCTCGTGCATGTTAGGCAAGTACTCTACCACTGAGCTTTCTCCCCAGCCCTTTGTTTTTTCTAAATTTTATTTTGAGACAGGGTCTCACTAAGTTGCCTGTGCTGGGCTTCTGCTTGTGATTCTCCTACCTCCGACTCCCACTATGCTGGGATTACAGGCATGTGCCAACACACTTGGCTGTAATATATTTTTTTGGTACCAGGGATCGAACTCGGGACCTTGCACTTGCGAGGCAGGCGGCAGAACCACTGAACTAAATCCCCAGCCTATTTTACTTTTTTGATTGGAAAGTTTTGCCAGGATTTGGGGAAGTAGTTCAGAGGTAGAGCACTGCCTAGCATGCCCAAGGCCTTATGTTAGATCCCAAGCATTATCAAAATAAATAAATTAATTAATTAATTTTGACATTTATCTTCCAAGCTTTACAACTGTTAATTCTGGGAGGTATGTAGAAAGTTGTCTATGTTGTTGTCTAGATTTTCTAGTTTAAACTTTTGTCCAGTAATGTAGCAAAGGGTGTAGCTGTTGCCAGGTTTCCTCAGGGCCTTCTGCTTCCTGCCAAGGTGCTGAGGACAGTGTGCTGCCCCTGAGCCTCACTCCAGCCCACTCCACTCCTTGGAGAATCCTTGTACCCCTCAAGGATAGAAAGAGGCCGGGCAGGGCTCCTGGGTGTAATATCAGGCTCTCAGGAGACAGCCCTTTGTGGAAGCTGGTGGGGGTAGGAGACAGGGAAACTAGGTAGAAGAGTGAGAATTGGGATGTTTGGAAAGCAGTGAAGTCAAAAGGGCTGCACTTTCGAAAAAGAAAGCTCTTGAGGAAGAGGCAAGAAAGATGGAGTCCATCTTTTTGCAGAACAGTACTGGCCATCAGTGACCCAAACTACAGGAGATGTGCTAGACAGTTGCTTCCTAAGCTAGAGTACAAATCATAGTCTTCTTCCTGGAAAAGGTTCTATGGCCCCCATTCCCATCCAAAGAGTAAATCCTGAATTCCTAGGGTGTTGTACTACCCTCTCATGGGCCAGGAGTGGGAGCCACCTGTGTAGATGCCTGTGTGCAGGGGTCATGAGCACTGCCATCTCCAGTCACCCTAGGGCTGGCAGCCTGAGGCCCAGCCTACTAAGTTCATTAACTGGGAAGCAGAGGTTGCCTGGAAACAGCAGCTTGGCACTGGAGTGATGTCATAAAACAAACAGCAGAGATGCTAATTCCCTTCTCTTGGTAATGAATAATCAAATATCCAGAGACTTCAGCTGGAAATAAACTGCCTCCAGATGCCTGGCCTGACCTGGCTCCACCCAGGCCCTGCCATGCCTGTAGCCCGGGGGCCTCAGAGATCAGTTCATGATGCTGCGTTTGGGTAGTAAATTCACAACCAGGCCTGTGGAGCTGACGCCAAAACAGGAGACCCCAGTGGTGAAGATACAACAGGATGGCTTTTCCACTGTGCTCTGGCTGCTCACTCTTCCACCCTGGTTTGCTCTCTTTTGTACTTCTGAGGGGTGAGGAGAAGCTGCCCCACAAGCCAATCAGCTCAGATTCCAGGGACCAGAAAGGGACAATGGGATGTTCATCATTAGCGGACTAGGAGAAGCATCTGGGTCCACCAGAACCAGAGGTGTAGTATTCCCTTAAGACATTTACTCCTAGATGCCTTTCCCTACTAATAACAGTAATAATAGCAATAACAATAGCAGTAATGATAATGGCTAACTGTTGAGCATTTATACTTTACAACCTTGCAGGACCTGTTCCAAGCACTTTTCAGGTACTAACTCACTCCTCCCAACAATTCAGTAAATACTATCATTACTCTCATTCTACAGATGAGGAACCTGAGTCACAGAGAGGTAGGGTAAGCTGGCCAATCACAGGATCACCTGTGGCAGAGCTGAGATTCAAACCCAGTTGTGACCTGGCTCTAAAAGCTGTACTTCATTGATATATGCACACCTATGTTTATAGTGGCACAATTCGTAATAGCTAAATCTTGGAAACAGACCAAATGACAATAAAACCAATGAATGGATAAAGAAGATGTGGTTTTTAAATACAATGGAGTACTACTCTGCCATAACGAAGAATAAACTCAAGACATTTCTAGGCAAATGGATGCACCTTGAGACCATACTCTTAAGTGAAATAAATTGGACGCACATATTTAAATATTGCATTGTTTCTCTAGTGTGAGAAACCAAAAGGCTAAATAAGGACCAAAATATATAATAGACATTGGGAAATAAGAAGAAAATGTTCAAATGAGAAGGGGAACAAGGGAGGGGGCGGGGGGAGGGGGGAAGGAAGGGAAAAGAAAAAAAGAATAGAAGGAAAAAAATGGAAGGAAAGCTTTTGTAAATAAGGAGGAGAAGAGGGGTTAAAGGGAGAAGGGATTGGGGAAAAAAGAAGAATCAAGATATATTATGTACAGGCACAAATTCCTATGATGAATGTGATCATTATATGTATCTAAAATGTACCCAAAAAATTAATTAAAAAAAAAAAGCTGTAAGGGCCAGGGATTTAGCTCAGTGGTTCTGCCACCTGCTGAGTAAGCGCAAGGACCTGAGTTTGATCCCCGGCACCAAAAAAAAAGCAAAAAAAAAAAAAAGCTGTGCTTGTCCACATAACCCTGCTGATCTTAAAAAAACAAACAAACAAACAAAACAAAACTAGGTCCTTAGAACACAGATATCTCCTTCAAGGCCCAGGCTCTCCCCAGACCCAATGGGCAAGGTCATGATGGGTTCATTTGTTCATTCATTCACATATTGCCTGCTGGGCTGGTTCTTGGGAGGGTCTAATGAGAAGAAAATACAGTTTTTCCTTATGGTTTGGGGAAGACAGGCAGTTCTAAGTGCTCACGCAAGATTAGCACAGCAGGTGGGAAGGCTCCTCTGAAGAGGTCACTTCTAAACTGGGAACTGATCAAGAGAAGCCAGATGGGATGGGGAAGCCACTTCAGCCAGATGGAGCCACAAGTATGCAAAGGTCAGAAAGTGCCTGCAGTGTGAACTGAGAGGAGAAAGTTCTGCATCAGCGGGCACAGAAAGCTGGGGAGGCAGCAGCCAGAGGCCAGGGGTGGGCAGAGGTCAGCATCCAAAGAGAAGGGGGTGAGGAGGGGGGAAGGGCAAGGGGAGGCCAGGGGGAGGGAGGAGAAGAGAAGTAGATTCTTTGGGACATGGGAGTAAGGGAGGAGGGAAGGAGGTAGGACAGGTTGGGGAGGGGGAGGTGTCAAGCACGACTCTAAGACCCTCACCTAGATGGACAGGAAGAACAGCAGGTAACTTCAGAGACAGTGAGTCCAGTTTTGAACATGCTGAGCTCAAGGCCCAGGAGTGTCCAAGCAGGAGTCTCTTCCAGGGAGAGAAACACAGAGCCCTGTCCATTCAGCTTGTCTCAGGGCAGGGGAGGAAAAGCAGGGTGCTGCTCTCCATCCCCCTAGTTATTCACAACCAGGGAAGAGGAGAACAGCTCCTGGCTCCCAGTCCGCTTTGTGCCTGCTGGGTTGTTAGAGGTTTCAGAAGTCCAGGGAAGGGATCTGTGGTCTGACCTGGGTGTCCTCCAGGGGACACAGAGGAAGAGACAGGGTAGAACGTGTTGTGGGCCCTGGACACTAGATTTCTGCAAGTATCTCCCAACACTAAGTCAGTACCTTAATTCAACTCCTCAAACCCTTCCCTCCTCCCTATAGCAGCAAGCAGAGCTGGGCTCTCAGTGCCTTCTGCTCTGGGACCTTGGGAAATGATCACTAGGTGAGGCAGTCTCTACCCAGCTGCTCCATCTTACAGAGGAAGCACAGGGATGTAGAGAATCCCTGAGGTTTTGGGTGAGCAGTCTTTGCCCTCACCCAGCCTGGTACATTCCTCTCTGTCCATGGAGGGACTGGGGACCCCAAGCCCAGGAGGGAGGCTTCCTTCCAGCACAGGTACAAGAAGCCTCTGTGGAGAGAAAGGCAGACTCTTCCAGAGCACCCACATACATGGACCCACGTCCCCACCATCCCTGGAAACACTATTAGGGCTTTACCAGGCTGGAGTAGATTCCTTGGACTCAGGTGCCCCATAAAGCAGAGGCCCAGGTATGTTGCCAGCACCCAGGGATGATCCAGGCCTTCAAGGACACCAGGAGAACTGGGGCTGAACAGTCCTCCTCTGACACCAGCAGCTCCAAGCCCTGCATGAAGATGCTCTCTTGTGGGAGACTCACCAGCTTCTGGAAGAGGTGGCCCATGGTGACTTGGCTGTCCCACTGCTGCACCTTGGGGCAGAGGTTGTCATAGAACTCTTTGTGGATCTCGTAGATGTCCTGGATCTTATAGAAGATGGTCTCAATCTGCTGGATGGTGAGCACGGGCTGGGAGGTGGTGGCTGTGGCCTTTAGGGGTTTCATGGGCTGGGAGAGGAAGAGGAAAAAAGAGCGGAGGTGGGAGGTGAATAAACCAGAATTCCAGCAGGCTCAGGGCAAATTCTGGCACTGATTAGTACTTTGCACTACCTAAATCCTGGCTAGACAAGGCCACTGAAGGCAAGGTGCCTGAAATGTGGTTGGTATCTTGGAGCTGTCATCACAGCCCTTTACATGAGGAGGGGGAACCTGACGGCCAGAATGTGGCCCTGAAGCCAGAGCTCACCAAAGCCCCCACTTGAGCTCACAGCACCCAGCCTACAGCTGTAAGGGTTCACTGGTCCATTTACAAGATCCATGTTTCTCTTTCACAATGGCCTCATGCCCTGAATCATAAGCTGCCTCGTCACACTTCAGTGGAAGGGAGGGTTGCCTGGGAACCCAACCCCTTTGCTATCTCCTTTCAAGAAACAAAAGGTAGATCCAGGACTCATGGGGCAGAGTCTTGAAGAAACTCCAGAGCAGCTCAGATTCACTGATAATTCAGGTTTCCATCACTAAGTACAAGGACAGGAGCAGGTAACCCACATACCACCTTCCTATCTCCCAAACCCAGAGCAGACATTGCTAAGTGAACATGATGATCTTTCCCACTGCATGTGGTTGTAGTCTCAGACGCTTTCTCACTGCCTGAGTTGACTTGAAAATGAAACCTATCTGTCATCTGCTTATCTACACCAAGATGTGCCAGGGCATGCAAGCAGAAAGGTGAGGTGACAGACCTCAGGCCCATCCCCCCAGCACTGTCTGGGATAATGGAGTGTGGGTGCACTTTCTTTGGTGTGAGCCTCCACATTTTTTAAGTCACACACAATAATGCTGTGCACAGTGGGCTGTAGTTTTAGCTACCTGGGAGGCGGTGGTAGAAGGATCACTTGAGCCTGGGAATTTGAGACCAATTTGGGCAATGCAGTGAGATACCATCTCAAAATAAATAAATGAATAAATAAAAACAAATAAATCATCTACAAACAGTAAATATTACCTTTATAATCAGAAAAACCCCTCGGGCCGGGGATTTAGCTCAGTGGTTCTGCCACCTGCCTCAAAAGCACAAGGACCCGAGTTCAAGCCCCGGTACCAAAAAAAAAAAAAAGTAGGAAAATAATCAGAAAAACTCCAAAGATGCCCAAACTATACCACAGAGTCCCAGCAGGTGACAGAATCTGGAAACTTGTCATATAGAGAAAGCACGGGAGGGGAGAGCATACTTTCCTGGAAGCAAGAAGTTTGCAGATATAGCTGGAGTCCTTCTCTCTGGAGGCCCCTTGTGGAAAGAGGCCTTAGAGAGTCTGTGTTACTCTACAGACCCAGGAGCAGTAGGGAGAAGCTGGAGGTCAGGTTTGGGCTGCTGACAAGAGAAGCATTTTAGCAGGGAATGGGCAACCTGACTGCTCAAATGCTGGGGTGGTGGGAGCACCCATGCTGAGGGAGATTAAAGCCATCGTTCCCTCCGAGCCAGCCAGACTCACAGCCAACCTTCATTCTATCCTCCCTGGGATGGTGGCAGAGCCCAGGTGTGGCCACAAAAGTAAGTCTCCTCTCCTTAAATACCTAGACAATGCTCCAATGTCTGGCTTCCCTGTCCTCTAAACTCTACAGAGTCCAGGTAAAATAATAAAAGCAGAGGAAAGCAGACCCTCTCTGGCTAACCCTCACAGCATTAGAAATGAGTGACCCTCAGCATCCAGTTCTTGCTTGGAACAGGTTGGCGTTCAACCTGGAGCAGGCCAGGCAGCATGGGTCTGAGTCACAGCTCTGGCACTGTACAGCCGTGGGTTAAGTCACTTGCCACCTCTGGGCTTAGCATCATCAGCAGCTTCATTTGTAAAAATGGGATAGTATTACTCTCTCAGGAGAACCGATGGGAAGACTAAAAGATTTTATATAAAATATCTGTATGTAAAAAATAAATAAAAATATTTGTATGTAAAAAATAAATAAATAAAATATCTGTATGTGCCTGGCACATATTAGACAATAAATGTTAGCTGCTACTTTGTTTTTGTTGTTGTTGTTGTTGTTGTTGTTGTTTGGTACTGGGGATCGAACTCGGGACCTTGCGCTTAAGTGGCAGGCATCAGAACCAGTGAGCTAAATCCCCAGCCCTACTTTTTTGTTTTTGAGACAGGCTCTTGCTATGTAGTTCAGGCTGGCCTTGAATTCACTATGTTCCCCAGGCTGGTTTCCAACTCATAGTGATCCTCTTGCTTCAGCCTCTCAAGTGCTGGGATTAAAGGTGTGTGCCAGCATGCCTGGATTAGCTATTACTATTATTATTATTCACCCTGAAAATAATGTACCAGTGCCTAACATGAGGCCAGACATTGGTATTCAGTAGTACATGACACACACATAATCCCTGCCCCCATCAGGCATCCTGTCTAGGAGACAGATAAAACACAAATATACAATTCAACAATTAATTGCAGCAGTAAATGAAATGAAGGAAATAAGGGGAGTGAGACGGAGTGGTAAAGAACAGCTTCTCCAAGGAAGGGAGATCCACTCTGAATGGAAGCCAGGGGTGGTGGTAAGAAACCAGGCCAACTTCCTACACTCCTAGTCCTGAGGCTGGGTGATAGACAGAAGCCGAAGAAAGCCAGTGTGCCTGGGTACATCTGGTAAGGGGAAGGAAAGGAGCCTGAGGCAGGACTGGATGGATCATGGGGCCTCGGGCGGGGTGGGAATCATGCAGGGGAAGGAGTGTGGTTTTGACTATGCAGTTTATTATGCAATGACCCAGCTTTTCCTGGAGAGTTTTAGGGCAGGAGAGTGAGGGTGATCCGATATTCAGGAGATTTTTATGAACCATGATCCCTGATCTTGAGAACACTGTAATTTATTCGAGTAAAACAGACCAACACAAAAGAAACAACTTAGTGGACAATGTGAGATAGAATATTACCCAACTTGGGCTGTAGATACCAACCCAGTAGTTCCAAGGTTGTGGTTTCAAGGTGTAGCTCAGGGGGTTTCACAGGGGAGGTAGACAGGAATGGGGTCTTGGAGGCTGGGAAGATCTGAGCAGGTGGAGGCTTGAGGGCTGGGTAAGCATGTAGGCACGGAAACAGAGGGAACCAGGAGAACGGGCACACTGCTCTCCCTGGCGGAAGAAGACTCAGAGCTGGTCCACAGAAGAGGGTCTCAAGTTTCTCCAGAGTTCCTGAACCACTCACTCATCCTTATCCCCGTCTAGATACATCCCCAATGCGGAAGGATTAAAGGAAATAGGAGGGAACAGTCTCAGGAAGGCAGAGAAGACAGGATTTCTCAGAAGCTGCTGGGGAAGCAAGCACTCATTTGCCACCTACGCAAAGACAAGGCACATCAGCTCTGCTTCCTCCTCAACTTCCCACTCTGTCTACAAAATGGGAAGAAAAGGATGCCCGCCAGCAGCCAGTCACATGGACAGGCCACAGTGGGGGCAGTAGATGTTCTCACAGAAGATTGAGGACCTTTGCTGTTAACCCTGATTTCACAGGAGGGGAGGAGACAGGGCTGGCCCTTGTCCTTAAGGCAGTTATTCTTATCTGGTAAAGCCCCCCTTATAGGCCTCGGACAACCTCACAAAGCTTTGACCCAGCCCTGCTGCTCTGCCCTAGAGCTGGCACACTGGTTATTCCTCCCTCCTCCCATACCCTGCTATACAGGGCTAGGATAGACCCTAGCTATCACTCCATCTGGGAAGAATTCCAGAGAGAACAGCCCCAACTCTGGCTTTGGATTTTCCCACCTGAGTGCTCCTCAGGAAGATGTGGCGGGGCCAGTTCTGACTTCATACAGCCATACCTGCTTTGCCTCCTAGCAAATGCCCTTTCGATACAGGGGAAAGAAACCTGCCCACTTCCTCCACCTCCTACCCAAGGCCTGGTGGCTCTCAAGTGCACTTGCTAACCTATCACTTTAGTAGCCCAGGGAGGAGGTGTTATTAACTTATTTTACAGATAATAAAGCTGAGACACAGATAGACTCTGAACTCTAAGCAAACTGCCAGAAAGAGAGCCTGGGAGAGGACAGCCAGTTGGGGCCAGCCATGGGCATCATGGACTAGTGGTGTAATGTGTGGTGGGCAACAGGCCCATACCCGGAGGTCCCAGCACAGGCAATATGCAGAACCCCAGCCACTGGCCAGAGTCTGGGAGATGCAGGATTACTCCGCATTTGGTCTTCTCTTTCTTCCTTAGTCCCCACCTCGGCCCCCACTTCCAGACCTCACTTGTAATAGGAACCCAATAGGAACCCAGAGGATTCTAGAAGATTACTAAACCTGGCCCTAGCCAACATCCGGGGCCAGAAGAGAGACTCCTATCTGCCTGTGTGTGTGAAGTATTAGGTGCACACACCCAGTCGTTTGCATACCAGGAAGTATTAACAGGAAAGCAGACCTGCACATTAGGAGGAGAGCTGTGGGAATGGAGTCAGAGGGGGAACAAATGCCAAGGGGACAGTTTCTTTTCCTCTGAACCAGAACACCTTGTTTGGCTCCCCGGTAGCTGAGAGGGGAAGGCTCCCAGCTCAGGGAAGAAGGAGGAGTCCTTATCTCCGAGGTTTATCTTGGTGCCTGTGACTGTCCAGGCTTCTGCCCACCTTCCTGAGCCCTCCAGGCACAGAACTGACCCTCTACTATGCTCCTTATCCCTCCCTCAGTCTCTGCTCTAGAAAGAACCAAGCAGGAGCCTGCCCTGGGGCACCTCAGGATGGGGAGGCTGTGCCTCAGAGCTGTGCCTTTGGGGCATGAGGGCTGGAAGGACTAGCTTGGCTCTTAGATCTGCTATCTTTGCCCAGAAGAGGAGGCCCAAGGAAGGCAGGTGGGAAGCTAGGAGTGGCAGGGGGACAGACACCCCCGTTCCCCTTCCTTCAGGGAAAGGGAGTGTTGCAGAACAAAGAGGCCCTAACCTGCCTTTCTGCCAGTGCTGGAGAAAATAACAGTGTCACATAGCACTCAGGTTCCATTCTAAGAGCTGCACAAACAAATTCACACAATCCACACAACAGCCGGAAGAAGTGAGTACTATCTGTACAACCAATGCATAAACAGAGAAAATGAGGCACAAAAGCTCATTCACCTGCTAAGGGTTGAGAGCTAGCAAGTGGGCAAGGGTGACCCACAGCCAGGCAGTCTGGTTCCATTCAGATATCCTGCTAGGGGTGACAACTGTGCCCCCTCTTTTGGTACAACTCTGCACCCCTTTTTCATACCCACAATTGATAAGGTGTGCTTCACATAAGTCTGGTAGTCTGTCTGCCACCTTCCTCCAGCTAATATTTGAATGTCTTTAGTACTTGGCATTGTGCTAGGTCCCAAATGATCACCTGATTTTCTCAACTCAGGAAGGAAGAGGTCACTGGTATTGCCACTGTTCTTCCTCACCAAAATTTCAGTTACCTGTGGTCAGACCTAGTCTGGAAATATTAAGATTTGCTTGACTCTTCAAGAGAGGCAAGTCAGGCATGATAGAGCAGCACACCTGCAATCCCAACACTCTGGGAGGCTGAGGCAGGAGGGTCACAAGTTCAAGCCCATTCTGGGCCCTGGGTTCAGTCCCCAGTACCACACCAAAACAAAGCAAAACACATGTTCACATAACTTTTTTTATAGTATAATGCTATAATCATTGTTGATCTCTTATCCCTAATTTATATAGTAAATCTTATCATAGGTACTGTATGGCTTAGATCTTAAATGTTCCTCAAAAGTGCATGTGTTGAAAGCCTGTTCCTGAATGCAGCAATATTCAGAGGTGGGGCCTTTGAGAGGTGATTGAATCATGAGGGTTCCAACTTCCTCAGTGGATTAATCCATTGATGGATTTGTACTGTAATGGGTTTGGGGGAGGGAGGGACTTTGTTATAAAATCAATCTCTTTCTCTCTTTTTCTCTTTCTTTTTCCCTACCTTTCTTCCTCCCCCTCCCCCTCCTCACCCCTCCTTTTCCTTCTGCTTCCTGGCTACCCTGACATGAGCATTTTTACTCAACCATGTGCTCCCTACCATGATATTCTGTTTCACCACAGGTCCAAAAACAATGGACCCCAGCAACTACGGACTGAAACCTCTGAAAGTGTGAGCCAAAATAACTCTTCCCTTCTGCAAACTGATTCTCTTAGGTATTTTGTCACGGAGACTGTGTGTATACATAGGATTCAGTATTATCTGAGGTTTCAGGCATCCATTGGGGTCTTGGAACAGTTCTACTACTAGAGTTTCAACTTTAGAAAAGGAAACTAGAGATCAAGGAGTTCATGTTTAGCTTTCCAAAGACAGTGGTTTTCAAACCCATAACATATAAAAGAAATAATGTGGCCCCTGTACACACTTACATATATACACACACACAACAGCTAAGATTCCTGAAACAGTACTAATCTTTATTGTGTGTGATGTACACTGTTATTTTTGTTTTTCATTTGTCTTTAAATATTAAATCAACACATTTTATTTTCACAACTCACTAAGGAGTTGAGGTTTACAGTTTGAAAAAACAGTGCAGTATGTCTACTATTAACACCAGAGTAAAGCCTTATCCTAGTTCTGGCCTCAGACTGGAATCTTTCCCTATCTGCCATACTGTCCTTTACTCGGAAAACATTACTATGCATACCAATAAGCTTCCTATGAGGCCCTAACACAATCTCAGCCCAGTGCACTGCAAAGTATCTTCACATTTTGATAGTCATTCCTTGAGTAATAAATGTCAAGTCCCCTGGGACACCTGAGTGACAACATCTTACATCATGGCAATTATACAGATGTGTACCTTACTTGTAAGAATGGGTTTCTACTGATCAACACCTTCATTTCTGATTCCCCCTTTTCCTTTTCTTGTGCTTCAGACTGCAAAACACCCAGAGCAAAGAACTTTACATGCCAAGATCACTCTGCGTAATATCCAGACACATCTAATAAGCACTTTCTTCCAAGGCAAAGACATCTTACATCTGTGTAGTATTTTTATCTTTGGAAAGCATTTCAATATTCCCTCCCCACTCTGATTCTCACAATGATGTCTCCCTCCATGTTGGAAAGGACAATGAGAAGGTCTCTTTACCAAGGGCTCAGGTTGGTCTACTGCCTCAGAACTATGGTGCTTCTCAACACAAGATGCCTTTCCAACCCACATTTCCCAACACGAGGCCTCTAGGATGGAGACCATTAGGTCTGCTTCCCCAGGGAGGAACAAGGACTTGGACTAAAGATGAAAAAGATGTCTCAACTTGATCAGAAGACTCCCCAGAGCATAGCGGGGAGGAGGCAGCTGTGCGTCACCTGCACAGAATACCTTACTAAATAGTAAGTAATGCTGATGTCACGGTCATGGGCAAAGGGAGTGTTTGCCCTCCCTAACTTCTGCTGCTGCTTCTGCCCTTCCCAGAGCAAGAGCTGAGAGGCACATGTTGCTTGATGCCCAGCTATAAGGACAGCAGCACCAGTCTCTGTCCACAGGTTAGGTCACTTGCAGGTCCCTCTTCCTTTCCAACCCCAAAAGCAGTTTTAGAGCATGACCCTGGCTAACAGGGCAACCAGGAGGCCCAGAGCAAGATACTCACCAGCAAGAGGGCTTCCAGCTGGTTGATATAGATCTCTTCGCTGGCCAGGAAGCCCGAGAGGACCAGCTTCCTCATCTCCAGGCCTTTCCCTGCCTCCACCTGCAGGAAAACAAACCAAAAGCCAATGTTTCATAAGAAAGATGCCAAAACCCCAAGAGCCTCTTTCCCTATCTTTTTTTTTAAATTTAATTTTATTGGTACATTTTAGGTATACAATATAATGACATTCATCATTGGAAATTTGCACCTTTACATAATCTCTCTTGGTTCTTGTTTCTCCCCCTTCCCCCACCCTCCCTTCAACCCCTCCATCCCTCCCTATTTACAAAGACTTTGTTTCCATTTTTTCATTTTCTCGTATTAATTCCATTCCCTTCTTTCCTTTCCCCTACCCCTCCCATTTCTCCTTCCCCTTTGCCCTTTTTCTTCCTATTTCACATGATCTATTATACCTTTTAGTCCCTATTTACACTTTCAGTTTCTCACACTAGAGAAACTATTCGGTATTTACACGTGTGTCCTATTTATTTCACTTAAGAGTATCATCTCAATGTGCATCCATTTAGCTATAAATGTCTCTAAATTCTCATTTTTTATGGCTGAGTAGTACTCCATTTTTAAAAAATACCACATTTTTTTTATCCAGTCTCCAATTGATGGGCAATTGGGCTGCTTCCAAGTTTTAGCTATTACAAATTGTGCTGCTATGAATATGGGTACACATGTATCACTGTGATATGATTCTTTTTATTCTTTTTTTTTTTTTGGTACCAGGGATCGAACTTGGGACCTTGCGCTTGCGAGGCAGGCTGCAGAACCACTGAGCTAAATCCCTGGCCCGATTCTTTTAATTCTTTAGGAAAAATACCCAGCAGGGGAATAGCTGGGTCAAATGGGACTTCCAGTCCTAGCTCTTTGAGGTATCTCCATTCTGATTTCCACAGTGGTTGCACCAGTCTGCACTCCCACCAGCAGTGGAGCAGTGTTCCTCTTTCCCCACAGCCCTGCCAGCATTGGTTATTGGTTGATTTCATGATAGCAGCCATTCTTTCTGGGGGGAGGTGGAATCTCAGTGTTGTTTTCATTTGCATCTCTCGAATGACCAGTGATGTTGAACATTTTTTCATATGTTTATTTGCTATTTCTACTTCTTTGTCTGAGAAATGTCTGTTCATCTCAGATGCCCATTTTCGGACTGGGTCTTTAAATCTGGGAGATCTGATCTTTTTAAGTTCTTTATAGATTCAAGCCTATCTTTTTTTTGGTACTGGGGATCGAACTCGGGACCTTGCGCTTTTGAGACAGGCGGCAGAACCACTGAGCTAAATCCCGGCCCTCCCTATCTTTTTTCTCTTTTTTTAACAACAATCTCAAAAGGGATACAGCCAAATATTATTACAGAAAATGTGGAGAAAACAAAGATCTAGAAGAAAAGATACACACTCATATTCCTGTTGATATCTTGTTTTCTCCCCAACCCTTTCATCCACATTTCCTTGTTTTATATTCATCCATCCATCCACCAACCTATGGTGAACAGGGGAACTGAGAACCTGTCCTCCCATCTGATGGGCTGTTAAACAGGGAAGAGGGAGTGAGAACATTTACAAAGGAAAACCAATCACGACCAAGGCAGGGCACGGTCACATGGGAGGTGGTCCCCAGAGGAAGTGATGTTAATATAAACTGAAAGTAACAGGGACAGAGAACTGGATGGAAGTGGATGTGGCCACTTCTGATGAGATCTTCCTGCCCCCAGGGGGCTCAATCCCACAAGAGACGATGTCAGTGTGGGTTGCTCAAGCTTACCTTAGGTACCTCTCATCACTTCCTCACCATGCAAACCACAGACCCAAGGCAGCCTCTTCCCATTCCTGAATTCCTGCTGCACTATGGTGGAGATCATGCCCTACTTAGCTTTGAATGCCCCTTAGCCAGCCCAGTGCCGAGCAACGTAAAATGTTTTCTCCCTCTTTGCAGTACTGAAGATTGAACCCAGGGTCTTCACACTGAGTTACATCCTCACCCCTTTTTTATTGGTGATAAGGTCTTGCTAAGTCTCTCAGTTGCACAGTCACTAAATTGTCATCCTCTTGCCTCAGCTTCCCAGAGTGGGATTATAGGTGTATACTATCATACCAGCTCCAAATTTTTCTATATTGAAAAAAATGTATCATTATTCTGAATCTTCACAAATCATTCCTGGCCCCTCTTTCTTGTCCCTTTCCTCTGCTACATTTCAAAGCTTCTTTGCTAATCTCTTACATCAGCTCTTTCCTTCAGTCTCACCCTCTTGTCTGCAGCCTGGATTCTCCTAATTGACCTCTACCTCCCTCTCATTGCCCCCCATCCATTCACAGCAGCCAGATCAGAATGGTACCTGATACCTAATGCTTGTCAAGGGCTTAATATTAATACTGAAAAAATTGATTATGTTATTTGTTCACTTATCTATTCATTCAGCAAATAGTTCCTGAATATCCCAATAGGCTCTGTAGATACAATAGGAAAAAAGCAGATAATAGCCTCTGCTCTCACATAGCTTATAATCTAGTAGGAGAAAAAACCAAGTGAATACACAACTATCACCTGTGATATGGGGGCCAGCATAGCCTTTACTTAAACATCTGTAGTGGCCTACACCTCTCTCTACATTTCCAGTCTTCTCTGCACGCCAGGAGTGTCCAGCCTTTGAACTTTCTTACTACTGCTCCCATCTAATGCTCCCTCCCACCTGTTTTTCTCTTGGCTAAATACCACCTCTTCTAAAAGACACAGCTGAAGTCTTATCTCTTCTGCATGCTGCTAACCTGTAGCTGCAGTACCTCAGGATCTGATGTGCGTGGTACCTTGTGACCAGTCCAGTAAGTTCATGTGGCCTTTGCAGCACCTGTGCTACAACCCTCTTGCCTGAGGCCAGCAGCAGGTGATACACCTGACATTTACTGGGGCTTATAAATCCTTTCCTTGCTCTTATTTAGCCCTCCGACACCAACTGTGCTGAGTTCTATATTTTCCCATTATACAAACAGAAACAAATAAGACTTTAAGAGAGAGGGGAACAGCCCAAGTCATATGGCCAAGAAGTGGCAGGGCTGGAAATCTGTCCCAGATCTCCTAACACCAATTCTGTGTCTTCCACTGCTCTGATGACTTCTTCACTCTTCCATAGCTTTTTCAAGCATTGGCAGTTGTCTGTTGTCTCAAATAGGTCCCTTCTAACCATCAAATGCACAGGCTTAATATCAGCTAGGAGAGTGTATGAAGCCATCAGAAATCTTGTAAGCCCCAGAGAAAAGCTGCTTTTCCTCAATTGGACCACCTGTCTCCAGGGTGTCCTCACAGGCTTTTCCAAGCCAAATTCTTCCCACCCCTTGCCTCCTATCAGCAACCCAACTGGTAGATCTGTCTGGAGACTGCTGCCCCCAAAGTCTTATATGACCCTCAAGGAGAGAACAGTGACTCCCCAGAGATGTCCACGTTTTTGTTTTTGTTTTTTTGTGATGCCCACACCTTAATCCCTAAAACCTGTGAATATGTTACTTTAAATGACAAAAGAAACTCTGCAGATATGATTAAATTCGAGATGAAGGAGATTCCTGGGTTACATTCACTCTGAAATTTTAGCTGGGGTTGGGTAGAGTCATTGGAGAATTTTAAAATGTGAAATTAAACTGTGCACATTTTACTAAAAAGAGGCCTGTTGCTCAGTGCTAAGACTTCTGCTTTCTCCAGACCCCACATGTTCTGGATTTAGAACTATCTGGAAATTCATAACTATTTCCTCAATCCTCGTGCAGTGATTCCTGTCTCGTAAAACACCAGAGCTCAACATTCATTCATTCATTCATTCATTTATTCATTTATTCATTCATTCTGCACTACATGTTAGATGGTAGGAATTCAAAGATGAAGGCAATAACTTCTGTCCCCAACAAACCCTAGGGATGTCCATGTGTCCAGAATCCCCTGGGCAAGTTCTCTGAAGAGGTCAGGGCCCCTGCAGACTCTGCCATGCTGCCAGGCAGTCCTCAGCATGGAAAGCTCCCTTCCAAATGGCACTGTCCTCTCTTCCTCTTCAAGCAGAGCTTATGAAACTCAGCCCTGTTGGACTTGCTCATCCCTGGCATTTCACACATTCTGCAAGGCTGAAAGTTTTTCAGCTTGAGGCCCCCAAATCAAAGACATCAGTTAAGAGTATGATGGTAAGGACAGTGTCTATAAGATAATGTAATATAATAAGCCTTGGCCAGCTCTGGACTGGGCTTCTGCAAAGCTGAGGGGCTAAATAAAAGTTCCAATGGTTTGGTACTAGGCCAAGACAAGAAATAATCTCTCCAGGGACCTTGATCTCTACCAAAACAACAGGGAGGACTGAACAGGCAGGGCTGGCTCTCTAACTACGCTTCAAAGACATAGGCCAGGCAGCAAGGGTCTGAAACTCTGCAGACAGCAAAATTCAGGTCATGGGTACACCAGGTGGCAAGAAGCACCCAGCAGAATCTTCTCAGAGTAGCTGCCACTGGGTCTGCAGATTGTGCCCATGCCCAGGAGTTTACACCCAAGACAAGCATTAGCCTCTGGACATCTGTCCCCCCTCTGAGCCTAGACAGTGCAGGGACGTGCAGAAATTCTCTCATCTCCCCAGCACTAGGCACTGGACAGGTCTCTTTCAGCTTCTTCCTCAGCAGAACTTAGAGTGGAAAAGATAGGAGTTGGAGATGAAGATCAAATTCTGGCTGCCTCCCCTCCCCTGGCTCCCCGCTGTTGTATAAAGCTTTAGGTAAGGCCCATGGGATCCAGGCAGTGTTTCAGAACCTCACTTGTTCATCTTCTACCTTCACAGCTTTGCCACATTCACATACTACTTAATACCTTTATTTGCAACAACTGACTTATAAGCACAGCCTTACCCTACGCCTTATACCTGAAATCATAGGAATGGTATGCAATCATACTTTTCTAATATACATTAAAATACATACTTAACTATTAAAGTGTAAAATATATATTTGGGTGCCATCTGAAATCATCTCTCAAATCACCACCTATGTTGCCTACACTTCTACACTTCAGGAAATACCACTGAGGGACACAGGCAGGGTCATCACTGCATGGAGAAGTGGAGCGACCTAGGCAGGTAAGACAGAAATATAGGAACATCTCAGACAATCCATTAAAACTTGGCACAGAATAACAGCAGAAGGGTTAATCTGCACTACAAAAGGGCTTTTATTCCTGACAAATGAGTTCCTTGAAATAGCAGCTTCTACAAGGCCCCACCCGCCAGCCCCACACACCTTTAAATAGAACAGTATGAAAGATTTTTGGAATTTATACACTTTTACTGATGGGAGGTGATGTTGCTATCAGTATCTGCATTATGAGTTTACAGATCATTAACTCCTCACAGGGAAGTCTGGGCTGAGAGATGCATGCAGCAAACTCCAGCTACAGCTCTGGAGAAAATCACTGCTAACTTTATATCTGCTTCCCCTGGGAAGATGAAGCATCCGGAAACTACACTGAAAACAGGATTGATTTATAGGACTGGCATTTGGGCACATGTTCAACAACACAAGTACTGTTTAAGGTAAGTACCCCTGAAGTAAAGTAATAGCAAAGAGCAAACTGCCTTGGATTCCTACCAGCTGCCATGGAAGAGAGCCAAAATTATCTGCTGCTCAGGACAGGAGCGCACCACCCAGCAAGGCCCTTTGGCCATACACATGCATGCACACAGGAGCATGCATGTTCATGCATGTGCGCGCACACACACACACACACACACACACACACACACACACACACACAGTCTGGCCCTGACTCAACCAGAAGGGGTTCATTGCTATTATCTGGAATCTAGTATCCTTTAATCAGAACTTATCTCATAGCTTGATTTCTTTCTCACTGCATTCCTGATGCCGTACACTTGCTCTGAACTCTTTGTTGAGATAGGACTACCACAGCTTGTTCACTTTGTTCCTCCACAGTGCCGGGCACTCTGAATACAACACAACCTGACAGCATTTGTTAATGAGTGACTCAATGAGCTTTCTTTCCACAGATCCTGTTTGTCTTTCCCCTCTAAGATCAAGTATGGTAGAAAAGAAAGGCATTCAAGAGGTATTCAGGATGAGCCTGGAATCCCCCAACACACAGGAAAGGTCTCTTGCCCTAAGCAGGAGACAACTCTAGGAATATTATAGCAGCAAAGGAGAGGGGAAAACTCTATGCAGGCATCACGGGAACCTTGGAGGAGAGGCAATTTTCAGTGTGCTATAAATCCAGGCCTCCTTTGAGTGCCATGTGCCACCTTGTGAGAATACCTCTGAGATAGCACAAGGCCAGGGGGACTTGGTACACCCTTTGTGAGTCTCAGTGAGCTTCACTCATTCTGCAGATTCTTTCTGGCACCAACCATACACCAAGGACCATGCAGTGCTCAACAGTGAGTCCAACACAGCCCTTGACCCTTGAGGAGAACAGGGCATAACTAAGGCAGAGAAGTCTAGAGCTCCACAAAGAATAAAACACGGACTAAGACTGAGGTAAGCCAGAGTCTACAGAAAGGGTGCATATGAGGCAGCATATGAGCAGGCCACATCTGTGCTGGCATGGAATTCTCGGAGAAGACCTATTAGTGACCTCACAGACCTCCCATCCCATACATTGGCAAGTTTCCAGGTGTCTTCTAGTTTATGAGCAGACTTTTTCCCATCCTGTTCCAGGTGGGAAGGCTGGTCAGATCCTAAGCCTGCAGGGTCCTCCATGGGCCCAGTAAGAGACGTGACTTAGCCTCAGTGCTCCAAGCCAACACCAGATTAGAGAACAGGGGTGGGGTGCCAGCCCCTGCCAGCTTCCCATTGCAGCTCCTCTGCATTCCTCACCCAGGCCTGAGGCCACTGCTCCACCCAGGCTGCACATCAGCCATCTATCTAACCTGGGTCTGCAGTCTATTTTTACCTCCATTAGCTTCTCCTTGGAGCCACACTGCAGTGTGAGCGAGGCAGGGCTGCAATCTTCATCCTCACTTTACAGTGAAGGAAGAAGGTTCAGAGAGGCTCTCAGACAACCTGTTCTCCCTAGCATGGCTCTGTGCACCACGCCTTCTAGGGCCCGCACTGTTAGGTACCCGGGCTTTGCAGTGTCCACACTCCCTGCCACAATTTTCAAAGCCTTCCCTTCTAGCCACAGAACAGGGGAGCTGAGCAATAGCCCAACACTAGACCGCTTAGCAGTTGATCCAGGCAAGAGAGGAAGCCTAGTGTAGTGTGCCATGCCAGACTTGGGCAGAGTGGGTGTTCCCAGGGAGACCGTACCCCTCAAGAGAAGCCAGAGAGGAAGCAAGGGATTGATTGGTACAATCACTCCACTCCCACTCTGCCTCCAGCAGCATGGCTGCAGAAGATGCCTACAGCCTAGGTGGACAGGCCAGTGCAGGAGATGTTTCCTGCCTATGCCTACCTTGGGGAAAGTGCCTACCTATTGGCTGTTTATACCTCAAAGACAGCTGTTATTGCCCTCTTTTCAGATGATCAAATTCTTTTCCTTCAAGGAAGCCCACTGACCTCTGGCTCTTGACCTTTCCAAATGCACTTCTGCCTCAGCCAAGAAGCCTCAAGTACCCAGTCTCCTGGAAAGGAACAGGGGTCAGCTCTCTTGGCAAGCACTTTATGAGTGCCCTGATCATCTGGTTGCCATGGAAACAATGAATTACTGCCCACCGGTTTCAAGTCAACTAGCTTCTCTGGGGGCAGCAGCCTCACACCACTGACAGCCCATCAGGTGACTCCTGTCACTGCCAGAAAGAGGTTCCCCCCCCCACCCCTGCACAGCTGGCCAAGAGAAAGCCAGGAGTCCCTGCCCCTAAGGACAACTGGTGCGGAGAAGCAGGCACTACACCTCTTTCCCCAGGAACAGCTGCCAGCCCTCGGATCCCCTCGCAGGCGCGCGCCAGCCCCTCACACTGAATGAGTGAGGTGATTCCACTCGGCCATGAGGCTCCTGCACACACCAGCCATTTCGGTCCGCACAGGGCTTCGGCGGCGGCGCGGCGGCAGCCCTGCCCCCTCCCGACAAGCATCCAGGGCGTGTCACATTCCCACCTTCACAGCCACCAAGAAGGGGGACCCTGAGCCGGGACTGGTCGGGGTTCCCAGCTCACACTCCTCCAGGAGAAACACATCTTCATCCTCCAGAACCTTGTCCAAAAAGCCTATTGCCTCCTCTTCCTCTTCCATGGCAGCCGGAGCCCGCCGAAGGCAAACAGGAAGCAGGGTCCACGCAGCAGAAGCAGCCGCCGCCGCGCCGCGCCGCTGAGAGGGAGGCAGGCAGGCAGGCAGGAGGGGAAGCGCGCAGGGCAGGCCTACACCAGCATGCTGGCCTCCCCGGAGTCAGTCCTGGCACCTGGCCACCGGCTCCCGATGAAAGGCTCCATTATGAACCTTTTCCTACGGCCGCGTCCCAGCCCTCCTGCGCGCCGAGCTGCGGGCCCGCCTCCCGTGCGTCCCCACCCTGCGAAAGGGGAAGCGGGGCCTCCGGGCAGCCCTTGCCTGCCGGCCGGCCGACGGCCGCCTCTCGCGGGGAGCTTGGCTGCCGCCGTCCCACGGCTGTCACCGGGACGGACGCGTGGCGGGCGGCGGCGCAGCAGCTAGGGCCCTCCGCGGCCCTTCCTGGCGTGCTCGCGGGGCAGGCGCAGGCGGAGCCCCGCGGCCGCCGCTCAGTCCGTCCTCGCGCTCCGCTCGCCCCGGCCCCAGCCAGGGCTGCCGCTGCCCGCTGCCCTGGCTCTGCCCGGCGCCCTGGTGCCGTGTCCCAGGTCCCACAAAGCCCGCCCTTTCTGGACTCCTAGGCTCGCGTTTGCTCTGAATACACAGGAAATGCACGTCTTGACTTGCGAGGTGGAGCCGTTCGTTCCCTCTGTGGTCACCGGGGTGAGCGGCTGGTGGAGGCTTCTGGAGCGGAGGAGGAGGAGGGAGGAGGCCGCAGACAGGCCGGGCGGGCGCAGGGGGAGGTCTGCTTCCCAGAGACAGGCTTTATTTACAACTTCTCGCTGGAGCCTCGGGCAGGGGAGAGCGGGAGAGCAGGAGAGCTGCTTCCCTGCACAGCCGCCTCCCTCCGTCCTGTCCTCCTGTCCCGCTCACCGGGGGATGCTCACAAGCCCGAGCCTCCTTTGCACCTTGGCCTCAAGCTCCAACACCCTTAGGAGGACTGGTGAGAAACCACAGTTGCCATCCCTGCCATGATCGGGTGAACAGGGTTTTGTAAAAGAGGGGCCTGACCTATTTCACTCCAAGAGTACAAGTGCCAGCCAGGGTCCCGAACACTTGCTGCCGGGCACCACGGACCACTGAGGTACCCCGTCCCATTCCCAGATGCTGCCTAGATTAGTCATGCCCGTTTCTTGGAGCCTCCCCCCATAGAGCTAGTCCTACATAACAGGGCAGACAGCATTGCCAGCCCTGCCCGCTCCCAGCTTGCTTCCCAGGGCTTCTTCAACCTTACAGAAACTACATTCATCCAGAAGGTGAAGCCCGTATGCTGGTCTGCTCACCCTGATCCCAGATGCACACACTCCTACTCTCAGAGGGAGGAGTCCAGGGGCAGCTCCCAGAACTTTTCTTTCACACCCCAACATCCAGCACAACAGTGACAAAGACGTACCACCCAAGAGGGTGCAGGTAAGGTAATCACGAAAGAAGCCAGCTAGGGCCTGGTCAAGCTGCAGAGCTGTCACAAAAAGTGACACAGGCTCAAGGTTGCTTGATTTCTATTCAAATGGGAAATCTACATTTTTTGGTGAAATCTCCTGATTTTAAAATGTCAGCAAATAATTTATATTAAAAAAAAAACACAAACCCATTCTAAATGAACCACATCGGTGCCTTGAATTAGGCCCACAGACTAAGGGTCTGTCTTTATTCTTGCAACTGGTTGTTTCTTTGCGGGAAAGTTAAGAGATGGGTGGGTAGGTGGGAGACTCCCTTAGTGTCTCCTCTGTCCTATTTCCTCATTGGACCTGACATCTTAGAATCAAATTCAGCCACACACTACTGTACTAATGTACAAGTTCTCTTTGTTAACCTATATCAGTGATGGCAAACCTTTTAGAGCTTTCAATAACAAGCAGCTAGCTGCAGCACTCATGCCATGAGTTCATCACTGACCTATATAGTAGGAGCCACCAATCAGATAGTGCAGTATCTGAGGCTGTTCACAGATGCATTTTATGACCAGCCTCTCACACACATCACATTCCCTGTCGGGTGACAGTCACAGGACCATAGGGTAAAGAGTCAAACTGTTGAAGCAGTGACAGTGAACCTTTTAGAGACAAGTGACTAAACTGCACCCAAAACCCATTTATTTATCTTAAAGTCTCAAACTGCAATTAAACCTGAATATTGAGATTTTAGTTTAGGAAAAAACAACTCTTACATTAACATATTTTATCTTAAAAGAGAAACAACATACATACCATAGGTTCACCACCACTATGTTGAGGCCATTTCCAAAGGAAGGTCAACTGTGCCTCATCCCAGACCATGTGTGCCACCTCCTATCTGCTCCACTGGGCACCTTAGCTGAGTACCAGCCCTCAGCTAAGCCTCCAAGCTGGGTGGACAGCAGAGGAGGAAATAGAAAGGTAAAGAAAAGGATGTGATCTTTTTTATCTTCACTTCCAAAAAGTTCTGCAGGAGCTCTGAGCTGTAGAGCACTGTCATTCTGTCAGAAGGAGAGAACCTGCCCTTGCTGGAATTGGGCTCCATCCTGTTGCCAAAGCTGAAATACAGAATGCTGTTTGGGTGGGGGGGCTCTCTGGAGCCCAGAACTGACAGGCCCTAGCCAGGGGACTGTTCCACTGGGGTTCAGCACAGGCACACCCCACCCAACTAGCTCTTCCTTCAGTCCCTGGTTTTTCCCTGTCCCTGCACTGGCTGGGTTATAAATATCCAGGGCACATCTGAAGGGCCCTTTCAGCCACAATTCCTCATATGGTTTGGGTGGCTGAGGCTGTTCCCAGGCCTTGGGAATAAGGCCTGCCATTCCCCAGGGCACAACTGTGCCAGCACAGGGCCTTGGGCCACATGTTCTTCTGTCCCCTGCCCTGTAGTATCCAAGTACAGGCATAGGCTACCCACATGGGTCAGACCAGTTGGCGGCATGGGAAAAGAGCCAAAACCAGAATGTCCTTCTGTGTCCCTTCCTCACCCAAGAGAATATGAGGTGTTCTTAGCAGGCCATCTGCACTCCCCATGCCCCTACCCAGGGTGGCAGATCAATACCCACTTCTTCCTCCAAACCTTGAACTTCACAAAAGCTGCTCCCTGAACATACGAGGCATCTCTAACCCACCCCACTAAAGCTGGCTGGAAATTCCAATGAGTAACTAAAATGTCCCACCACTGGACACACAGACTCCACCCAGAGGCTCCCAGTCGTCCCCCTGGAGGGGAAGTGACTCACAAGTCCCCATGGTGCTCCCTCCCTTTCCCCCACAAATGCTCTGGGCCAGCCCTCGACCTGAGCTTCCTCTCCGTGTTTCCACTCTGCCTGCATGAACCTGGCTCCTCATCCTACTTTCCAGGGAAAGAGCTCTTTCAGGGAAAGGGCCCTAGAGCTACCCATTCCAAAACCAGAGGCCTCCCACTCCTATTCCTCAGCTGCTGCAATCTGGATTTTGTCTAAGTATTTGGCTCTCTTGGCTGTGTAGGTGCTGCTTATGACTACTCTTTGGTTTAGGCTGGTCCTTCTTCCTCCTCCCTCCTGTATGTGTGAAGATACCCACCCAGGCCTCGGTCCTTGCTTTCTATCCTTCTTATTACTAGGCCAATGGCAACCCACCATCTTCAGCCCCATCCTGCTGGGCCTTAGGTCTGACACCTATACCAGGTGCTAGATCTCCTCACTTGAAAATCCCAGAAACAGGCCTTTAATGCCATATATCCAGACCAGGAGGTCCCCAAACCAGCTTCCCCTTCTGGCCTCTCTACTTCTGTTGACGGGACCTCCATCTTGTGGCTCTTCAATCCCTCAGGCCCCACACATCCCTTGGTCCTTCCTTTTTTTTTTCTTTTCCAAAGCCACCACCTAACCGAGGTTTGCAGCATCTCACACCTACATAACCCCAGTAATGTTCTCCTGGGACTACTCATCTGATCCATCTGCCTGCTCACTGGCTCCTTCACCCACACCCTGAGAAGGCCTGGCATGCCAGGCATACAATCTTTGACTGGGCCCCTGCCACTGGTATACAGGCAGTGTTCTCATTTACCAGCCCCAGTGAGAACAGAGAACAAAGGCACTAACCCTGCTCAAGAGGAAAAGGTTCACAGGAGAATGGTTTCTGAGCAGCACCTGGAAACTGGGCAAGGTTTCTAGGTAAAAGGAAGGAGGCCTGAAAGGAACAGTTTTTAAAGGAAGAATGACTAGAGGACAGAGTGAAAAGGGCAGGAGATGAACATGGAGAGGTCAGCTGGCACACCACCACAAAGGATGAGGGACACACACTCTCCATGACAATGGGGCATGACCCAGACTTCTGTCACCCACAAGCCCACATCTTAAATCTCTCTCACCCTCATTCTCCATCCTCTCACTCCCTTACCAACTCATCAATAAGCATTTATCAATTGCCTGTTGTGCACCAGGCACTGTGCTTGCATTAAGGATGCAGCCACAAACAGGTGACACTATGCCTACATTAAGGATGCAGCCACAAACAGGTGACACTATGCCCGCCTTCTCTGGGGCAGACTGACCATTGTGACTGATTCCCAAGGTAGTGCCAAGGGAGGGGCAGTACCAGGGCAAGGGCAGGACTGGGGAGGGGCACATTGTAGAATGTTAAGGCACAACTCCTCTGGGAAGGATACCATGGAAGTACCTATTGTGATTTTAAATGTTTACACCCTCTGACTCACCAATTCCACTCTTGGGAATTTCTCTGAAAAAAACATTTTTGGAAGGGCACAAAGGTATATGTACAAAGACATTTGCTCAGTGATATTTATAACAGTGAAGACTGGAAAAGGCCCAAAAGTATCAGAAGTGATTGGTTGGGGCTGGGGGTGTGGCTCAGTGGTACAGCACTTGCCCAGCATGCTCCAGGCACAGGGTTCAATCCCTAATGCCATGCAAAGAAAACAAAATGCTTAATGAAATGTGGCACATCCATAGAATAAAAATACTGCTGTCACAAATGGAATGAAGTAGATCTTTTATTACTGTTATGCAAGATGTCTTAGTCATATCAAGTAAAATAACAAGAGCAAATTCTATAACTAACAGTAGTATGATCTCATTTTAATGCATGTAGTTTAGATATGGAAAAAATAAGGAGAAATGTACAATCAACTTTTAGCAGAAGTTCTCTCTGTAGGATGTGAATTAAGGAGACTTTCATTTTCTACATTATGTATTTCTTATATTGAGCTAGAATTGTGAGTGATATAATCAGGGAAAATACAGAAATTCCAAAAAAAAGTATGGGGGTGGGGGTGGGGGTGGGGGTCAGTGGTAGAACATGTGCTTAGCATGCACAAGGTCCTGGGTTCCATCCCTAGCACTGCCCCCCGTCCCTGCCAAAAAAACCCAAACCAACCACAAAGTGTTTACTGTTATGACTGGGAATTCAGGTTGGGGTAGAAGGCCACAAGCAGGCACATGTGATACAGCAAAGGGGAAGTCACAGAGGCTCCCTGGAGGAGATGACATTAAAACTCAGAGCTAAAAATGAACAAGGATTAGCCAACTGGTGTGGGAGGTGGGAACTAAGAAACAGGGAAGAGACTGTAAGAACTCAATCTGACTGGAGGGCAGCAAATGTTCATACATTCATTCAACCAATATTTACTGAGCACCTACTATGTGCCAGATACTATTCTAGGCACTGGGGGCCGCAAGGAACACAGGCTTTGTTATAAAACTGGTAAGATCCTTCCTTCATGGAGTTCATATTCCAGTTGGGGAGTTGTCAAGAGTCGGCAGAGGCAGGCAGGGGTCAAGAAGTCAGGTCAGACAGGGTCTTAACAATTAGTAGGTCTTGGGTTTCACCACATAGACAAAGTGAAGGCATGGAGCGTTTTAAGCAGTGAGTGACATGAGCATTCTTCAGTGAATCCCTCTGGCTGACATCAGATTATCCTTTCTAAAAGACTGCTCACTTTGTGCCCAGCAGCAAGCTACTAAGTCAGCCCAAACAAGGGCAGTGTGGCTCTTGCTGATGACTCGATCACCATGATGACAATAACCTCTGGAAAGACCAGGCACATTCTTACCTCCAGGCCTTTGCTCCTTGCAGTTTCCTTGGCCTGAAATACCTTCTCCCTCTTCTGCCTGTCCCTAACTCTTTCAACTTTCCTGGCAGAAGCTCAAGCTCCACCTCCCTTGTATACTGGATTTGAATTCTAGTTCTGCCTCTTGACAACCCTGTAAACCCGGGCAAGGTATTTAAACTCCCTGTGCCTCAGTCTCCTTATCTGTAAAATAATTATAAAAATTATGTAAATTATATGTAAATAATTATAAAATAAACTCTAAGGTCAGTGCACAAAGGACAGTGCCTGGAGCATGCTAAAGCCTCAGCTGGCACCAGCTGTTGGCACAAGCCATTCTCCCCTTCTTCTTTGGCAGGTCCTGTGTGGCGGAAGAACACAGAGGGGTGGGGATCTGGCCCACTCACAGACACACCTCCTACCTATCCAGTGCCCTGCCCACACTACTTCATCTCCTTTTCCCAAATCTCCAGTGGCTCCCCCACATGCCATAAGTTACACAGCTCCCTTACCTGGGACATTCTTCCTGACCAGTGCCCACGCATAGCACGGCCCACTCTCTGATCCTAGCTCTTCCACAATCCCCAGTAGCCTTGAAAAAGAGGAATTCTGGGCTGGTGTGTAGTTCAGTGGTAGAGCATGTGCTTAGCACACACATGGTTCTGGGTTCAATCTCCGGCACAAAAACAAAACAAAATAAAGTAAAAGAAAGCAAAAAGTGTGTGGGGACACAAATCCCTAGTTCATGTTAATTCCCCACAGCAGACAAAACAGAATCTTGTAAAAACTTGGTGCTCTGAAAATATTTAGTGAGTAGGAATGATGGTAGGAGGCTTATAAGGCAAGGCAAGGGTCTTTCGAGAAACAAGGGGCCTGGGTTGAATGGATGGTTCCCATGGAAGCCAATCATATTAATTGGGATCCCAAGGCTTAAGGGAATCCAAAAGACCCTATCAATGAAGGAATCTCCTCTCTACCTTCAATAACCAGCCTCTTCCAAAGTTGGGAAGCTCATTACCTGTCCTATTCCTGGAGAATCCTAACAGTTGAAATATTCTTCTTAGTATTTACTCAAATTTGACCTTACATAACTCTATTCTCATTCTGTCCTCCAGGGTAACACAAGATCATTTTCTGTCATTTTAACTGAGTAATATGTTGACCTCATACAATACATGCAGAGTACAAGGGGCCATACAGTAAACAACGTCCCTCCCATCCCTGCCCCAGACCCTCTGCCTAGCACTCTAAGGCTATGTGGCTGCTCGTTTCCCCTGGCCTAGAATCTGATATCATGTGACTGGATTCATAGGAACCATTCACCCAACCCAAATGCCTTGACTTTTTTTCCCTGAGACCCTTCACCTAGCCCCATAAGCCTTGTGGGGCCATTTCTACTCCCCTGACTTCGGTACTGGGGACTAAACTCAGGGCCTTGTGCACGCTAGATAAACCTCCACCACTGACACCCCAGCCCTTTTAAACTTTATTTTGTTTTGTTTTGGGCTTTTTTGGTACTGGAGATCGAACTTGGGTCCTTGAGCTTGTGAAGCAGGCGGCGAAACCACTGAACTAAATCCCTGGCCCTTTGACTTTATTATGAAACAGGGTCTAGCTGAATTGCCAAGGCTGGCCTCATATTTGTAAATCCTGCCTCAGCCTTCTGAGCAGTGGAGATTACAGACCTGTACCATCAGGCCCAGCTTCACTAAGTCTTTTCTGAGGACCTATTTTTTCCTACTTAGTAAAGGCCCAATGTCCCCTGGGGGACATCACCCACCTGGAATAGCTGTTGTAGACTCTGATCTTTCTAGCCTTCTTAGAGGACAGTAGTTCTCAGCCAGGGGCAATTTTGCTCCTCAGGAGCAATTTGACAATGTCTGGATGCAAATTTGGTTGTCACAACTTAACTTGAGGATGCTGTTGGCATCTACTGACAAGAGGCTGGGGACACTGCTAAACAACTTGCAATGTGGGGGCACCCCCACAACAAAGAACTGCCTGGCTGTTGCCAGATTACAAACTGCTCGAGACTTACTCCAGAAACAGAAGCCAAACTCTGAGGAGGGGTGAGCATTTGCCAGGAACAAACACAGTACATGGAGCCCCATTTCATGTTTCCCCAGCATTCCCTTCCTTTTTAGCAGACAAGCCCGGCAGAGAGTCAGTGTCCAACAAGGTGGACTTAGGGCCTTAGGGGAACAGCCTCGAAGTGGGAGTCAGGGAGGGAGTGGCCCAAATCAAGTCTAAACCTCTTTCCCAGGCACTGGGCCCTCTCCCTTGTGCCTCTCTCTTCTCCAGGAGTTTTGCCTCTCGTGGCACCCATGGAGGGGGCTTCACCTGGCAGGAATGCTACAGGGAGCTGAGCTATGTCTGCAGGGACCACACTCTGCCCCCAGAGCTGGGGCCCAGGAGAGAGCAAGGCTTCACGTCATTCAAATTCAGCTAACACGTCAGGAGCAGGGTGACCATGTAGCCCAACACTAAGCATTTGCACAACTGTTTATGTCATTTGGTCCCTAGGGCAGCCCTTCCATATTGGAGGTACTTAACCTCATTTACAGTGGAAGAGTCTGAGGCCCAAAGTCACATGACCAGAAAGAGGTAAAATAATGGTGTTAAAGCTCACAGTCACATTCTGGAGAAGGGGCAGAGGGTGGTGGCTACAAGTACCCCATCATTTACTAAGTCAGGCAGCCTCTACTCCCTAGTGTCCACATGTGTAAAAGGGGGTAATGATGGTGTCCGTCTCACAAGGTGGTGCCGGGGAGTGAATGAGCTGATATGTACAAAGTACTATTAGTAGTACATGGTATTTGGTAAGTGCCATGACTGTGTTTGTAGGCTTTCTCTTCTTCCTGTTGCACAGGCAGAAGAGTGAGGGCTCTGTGTGGCCCTCCAAACAGAAGCTATTGGCCTAGATTCCTGCTGGGCAGGAGGTCATGAAGGGTGTCTTCTACATGAAAGAAAAATGTTCTGGCTTTGCTAACACCTACTAGTTGAGAAAGTAGGTGACAGTGACAGAAAGTAGAGTCCATAGGATAAGAGCCATCAGACTCTGTCACCCTTCTGTATCCTGACAGAGTAGGAAGCCTTCTAGGCTCTGCCCTTGGGGAGCTCACCTTGTGAGGTGCCATACACCTGTAAGGACACTCTTCCAGGCTCACAGCATTTGTTTTGGGAGCAATTTAACACTATTGATGTGATTATTTGGGTCACCTCTTGTCTCCCTCCCTGCCTTTCCAAAGGTTTCAGGGCCTCAAAGGCAGAGAATGGGTCTGGCTGGGCCTACCCTCCTACTCACAGCATCTGGGCCCTTTAGATCAGCACCACTTTTAATGTATAAAGATTACTTTGTGTGTAGCCTAATTGGCAAATATGACATACATTAATGAACTATGATCCCAGCATGCTGTCAAGGAGGAGATTCCAGACAGGAAGTAACCCATGGGGATCTGCCAGGCCAGCCAGGTGCAATTTCAAGAGAGACACTGCAGACGGGTGAACAAGTTCAAGCCAGCTGAAAGGAGGGGGTGGCCTAGAGAAGACAGGGAGATCCACCTAGAAAGGGCCACAACTGAAGCACTTTGTCTACCCACTCCAGACTTTCCTCCTTCCCAACTTGGACAAGGAATGGAGCCACCCTGAGTTTTGGTTTCTTCCTGTATAAAATGGGATCTCCCTGCCAGGGGTTGGAGGCCCTAGGAGCAATGAAGTTCCTGGGTTCCTAGAACACCACCTATCGTATAGGAGTCAGTTAGTGTCCTTCTCCTTGCAGCATGGATAGAAGCTTCAGGAAAGGGAGGGATGGGGAAAAAAGGTTGCTAGACAGGGAGGCCAGCAGACTGAGCAGGAAGCCCACTTCTGACCCTAGTAGGCATCCTTCACCCACTCCATCCGGCCATGTCTGAAGTATGAAGGGAGCTGAGGGAAATGGACACTCAGAAGCTGCTGGCCCTCCACGCTGTCAAATCCCAAGTCTCAGCTCTTGGACCTAAGCAGGAAAGAGAAGGCAACAACTTTTCCCAGCTTCCTCCCCTGAGACCACATATGTCTGCCCTCCCTCCTCCTGGCCAACTCAGAACTGCTTGTTCAATTTCAAACACCAGGTAAGAATTTCTAGGTGGCTGGGAGCTGTTGAGAGGGGTCACAGAGACAATCAGGAATCAGGGCTCCTGATCTTATATGACAGATGTGCCCCAAAAGTAGCTGTGCACATCCGCAAAACAGCAAGGGGGCCAGTGGGGGGCTGTAAAACTTCATGAGGGGCCAGGTGTGGTGGCACATGCCTGTAATCCCAGCACTCGGGAAGCTGAGGCAGAAGGATTGCCACAAGTTCGAGGCCAGCTTGAATTACAAAAAAGACCAAAAGAAAAGCTTCACCAGGGAGGAGGCATCTGAACAGGACCCAGCAGCTCCTCTTAGGCTCTAGTACCAAAGACCTACGTTTAAATAAAGCTCTGGCCTCACTGGCTGTGTGGGCTCAGGCCAATTATGTCACCTCTGTAAGCCTTAGTTTCCTTAACTGTAAGATAACAGTTAAAACACCTGCCTCGCGGGGGCAATGCAGGCCTTAGGTGAGGTGACATATAAAGGCTTGGCACATATTTCTCTAAGTAGCTGTGATGAGGAGGAGGAGGAGGGAGGAAAGGAAATAGAGGAAGGACAGTAGTGATCATTTCAGTTCATCTCCACCCTTATTTCTGGATTCTCCCGGCAGCTGGAGTCTGAGCCCATGTACAGACTACACAATTTACAAAGCATTCTGCCTATTACCATTTCATAGAACACTCACAATAGACATATGCGGGGAAGAAATTCTCAGTATCTTCACTTTACAGATGAGCAATCTGTAGTTTGGAGATGGTGAGACAGGTCACACAGCTACAAAGTGGTAGAGGAGGACACAACCCAGATGCTTCTGTGGGCCCTTTTTACTGCAACTCCCCAGAGGGAAAATGGGAATCTGTGGCCTATTGGGAACAAAATTTTCTGTAAGACTGTGTTCCTGGGTGAGGAACCTAAGCTGCGACTTGTCAAAAAGAGTCTTCATCCCTTCTTCCCAAGGTGAAATTGGGCCCACCAGTGGTCTGTGACCCGGCCCTGTACCAGGGTGCCCTGCTCAGCCTGGGCTAGAGAAGGATCTACAGGGCAGGGTTTTAAGGTTCAGCCAATACCTCTGTGAGCTGCCCATCTCTTGGGCACGAACAAAAAACAAGCAGCAGAGAAAGGCATGCTGAAGAGTGAGGAGCAGGTATCCTGCCAATATCAGAGGCCTAGCTCCATCTGGGGCTGCCACACATGGCAGGATGAACCCAGCCCCAGAAAGGAGATGGACTACAAAAATAGATTCACTGTCCAAAAGCATATGTGTGTGTGTGTGTGTGTGTGTGTGTGTGTGTGTGCGTGTGTGTGTGTGTGCGTGCTAGATTGAGTCCTTACCTTATCATGTTCCTAGTCTCCAGTAACTGACAAGGAAAGTCTTGTGGGCCCGGGGCACCTGGAGCTGAGCTGAACACAGTAGTAAGCCAGGCCTCATGCTCCCAACCATCCTCCCCACAGCCCTGTTGTTGGTACTACCAGGTACTATTTAGAGATGAGGAAACTGAGGCTCAGGGGTATTATAATACTCATGCAGTGTCTCATAACTAGAGCACAGACTTTCATCTGTCCAAAAGTTATGTTTTGTTTTGTTTTTTAAAATTCTCTGGACCACTGAGGGTAAGTCTGTGATGGTTCCACCAGATGTGGTGGCACATGGCTGTAATCTCAACACTCTGGGAGGCTAAGGCAGGAAGATCACAAGTTGGAGCCCAGCCTGGGCAATTTAGTGAGACCCTGTCTCAAAAGAAAAAAAAGAAGGAAGGAAGGAGAGAAGGAAGGGAGGGCTGAGCATGTAGCTCAGTATGAAGGCCCTGGGTTCATCCCTAGCACCAAAGGAAAAAAAAGACTGGGATGGTTCATTTGATGTGTCAGCTTGACCGGGCCACAGGGTACCCAGATATTTGTCTAATCATTATTCTGGGTGTACCTATGAGGGTATTTATGGATGAGATTAACATTTCAATCTAAGCAGAGCAGATTGTCTCCCCAGGGTGGGCAGACCTCATCTAATCCACTGGAAGCCTGAGCAGAACAAAAGGTTGAGTAAGAGGGAGCTCCTCCCACCCAACTGCTTGAGCTGGGTCACTGGTCTTTTCCAGTCTTTGGACCTGGACTGAAATACCTGCTGTTCTTGGGCCTCAAGCCAAATTGGCTTTTGGATTGGAATTTATACCATCAGCTCTCCAGGTTGTCAAGCCTTTGGGATTGGACTAGAAGTATACATCAGCTCTCCGGGTCTCCAGTAATCCACTGTAGAGAGTGGAGTTTCTTAACCTCCAGAATCACATGACTCAAGATGTAAAATATAAGTATATACACACACATATACATACATACATACATACAAATACACACACACATGTGCATGCACATCCTAGTTCTGTTTCTCTGGAGGACCCTGACTAATACAAAGATCAAATCTTGAGTCTCCAAGCACAAGTTGATAAGATGTTTGAGTGCTGGACGCCTCAGCTGCCAGGCTGTGCCTGAGGCCAGAAATTTGAATGTCATGAACAATCGTTTGATTTGATCCAAAAGTCCCCTCTGTTCCCAAGTTTCCAACAGGAAGCCTGGCCAGGGAGGAGCCCTGCCTGGCCAAATGAGCACAGTCAAGTAGTAGGAACCTTAACCTTTTTTTTAAAACAAAACATCCTCAAGTACAGTACTGGCTCCCTCCAGGCGCCCCAATATAAATAGCAATACTTGCAGAGTCCACTAGGTGGGACCAGTGATGCACCAGGAAGGGCAGAATCACATCTCCAGGAGGGAAGGCAGAGCAGGCAGGGGGCGAGCAGCAGGCTGTAATCTTTGCCAGATCCCCAAGTTGGACAAATATTCCCTATTCCTTCTAGTGTGGGATGTCACTCACGGTGTAAAAGTCAAAACTCGGGGCCCCAAGCACTTCAGTAGGTTGTCACTCTGTAGCAAGTATAGAATTCGAAGTTCTTCAGTCAAGTTATTCCCTTGTGAGCCACTAAGCAAAACGGGCAAGCACAAAGTGAAGTCGCTGCCCAAAGCCTCAGAGCACCAGGCAGAGGCTCTTCTGTTATGTGTGTGACCTGTTTCACTATGGAAAGCACTAGGCAGGGGCTGGGGGTTTAGCTCAGAGGTTCCGCTGCCTGCCTCGAAAGCACAAGATTCCGAGTTCAATCCCCGGTACCAAAAAAGAAAAGAAAAGAAAAGAAAGCACTAGCCAGGGCCCAGGTTCTTTCACCAGGAATCTAAAAATTCACAGATGAAAAAAAGAAAAATCCACAGATGAATACTCCAGCAAGGTGGTCATGCGACAAGGGAAGGAATAGGGGAGAAGGAAGCAAAGAAGACCAAGAGTGGAGAGAAAGGAGAGAGGGGACAGGAGATGGCAAACCCTGTGTTCAGATTCTATAGGTATCTTCTTGCACCTGCTCACAGTGGGGTAAGAGCCGAGGAGATGGGGAGAGAGGGGAAGTCTCTGGGCCTCTGAGCTGTGGTCTGAGACTGAAAGGCAGAGAGGGGGAGCAAGCGTCACTCATTCTTGCCCTCCACAGGTTGGCCTGAGTTCAGGACCCAGAACACCCTCTCCTCTATCAGGTGCAAAAATTCCTGTGCCTGCATATCCAAGATGTCTATCTCTAAACCACCAGCTCTCCTGAGAAGAGCAGGGCAACAGCACCCCAGAATGCTGGCCAAGGGGCTACCCGAAGATGACCACTCTCTCCCATCCCCTCCACCTACCACCTGCCCCCCATCGTCATCTCCCAAACTTGTACTGTCTGGCAGCGGCTGAGCTCTGCCTCAGCCTCTGTTGCCATGGCAACAGTGTGGCTTCCCCCAAGTGGGAAGCTGGTTGCCAAGGCCCTTGTTGCCAAAGGCTATAACAGCCACCCCAGTGTGTGAAGAGGGGGTGAGAGCCTGTAGAGGGTGGGAAGGAGCAGGGGGTTCTCCAGAATGGTAGAGTCCAGACAGCCTCCAGCTAGAGTGGGGGAGCAAGTCCCTGAGAGGGGAAACATATTAACGAGCATCTCGATGACACTGCTCTGGGAGGGATGAGAGGGAAGAAGTGGGACCCCCACAAAACACACCTTGTCAAGCCTGAACCAAACAGGACAAGACACTCTTGGAACCCATCCCCAAATACACAGGCCACCAAGAGGAATGGCGTTGATTCTCCTCAACTCCACAAAGAGCCCTGAGAAATCTCTGTCTTGTTGGCTCATGTGTCTCAGATGTGCACACACAAGCTGAGCCCAGACTGACTCTGTCCCTGTCACCACACACAGCATTAATTATAAGGTCTGCAGCCCTCCACACATTCCTATCCCCTGCCCTGTCTTGGAGCAGCACATACTTAATATTCCTTATAAAATGCATCTCTTGGGAGCCGAGCTCCCGCCTCTGTCAACAGAAGGGGAGGTGGATACCACCAGGGTTTATTCCTTTCCTGAGTCAACAGATCAGGCTGGAGACCCCCTTGGTCCTCAGGGAACACTAAATACGCAGCTTGTTCCACCTCACAGGGTGCACCCAGCCAGCCTGGGCTTTGCAGGGCCAGCATCTGGACACTCACAATGCATGGCAGCCACTGGCCAGCCTGGGGACAGACAGGAGAGCCTGGTCCCTCCCAGAGCCCCCTCCTCATAATGCTGATGAAAGGGACTGCAAGGAGAACTAATGAGGAAGTGAGGGATATTGAGGGCAATAGAGGAGGGAGAGAGGTGTAGGGGGGAGCAGGGAGCACCAGGTGTGGGGGAAGAGGAGCCTGAGCCTCAGAGGCCCAGGGCAGAATGAGATGACAAGGGCACCGAGGACAGACACAGCCACATTCCCCCAGGCACTGGCCCCCGCAAAGCCCAGAGCATGATATCCCAGACTGTTCCATCACCCTCCCCAGAAACCTCCTCTCCCCAAACCCAGAAGGAAAAGCAGATGTGTACCTACCCCATGTGCCAGCCCCTCGGGTGGGGTGGGGGAGATGCTGTCCCCACCACCCTGGCTGCGGGTGCTGAGCTGGGGCGACATGGTGGGCGACTCGTCGATGTATGGCATGGTCTCTGAGCCCTCAGGGGGCCCCTTCTGCTCCTCATGCCCCTCTGCGTCGTAGTCGTCAGTCGCGTAGCTGAAGTCTGAGACAAGGAACAAGAAAGGCCACTGAGAATCCTCCACGAGGGCTGCCAGGGACTGGTAGCGCAGTGGGCGCCGGCGGCGGCCCCCGGCTGCCATGGCCCCAGCCGCACCATGCACGCCTGCCGGGGCAGGGGCTGCACAGGGACCCGGGCCTGGGAAGGGGCTGGGAGTGCCAGCAGGGACCGGGCTTCGCTCAGTCAGAGGCTGCTGGGAGTCAGAGGAAATGCTCCTCTATCACCACCCGGTTAATAGCATGTCTGCCTCGTATTTCAAGCTGCTGTTTCCCTTGCCTCCTGCCTAATTCCACGTCTAAAAATTAACAGTGGGAGCAGGAGGCAGGACGCTTCCAACTGTCCTTCTCTGAGTCACCATCTTGCTTTTTATAGGGAATAAAGAGGTGGGGGCGGGCCAAGCGATGTCACTTCCTCAGCCCCTCCTCCTTGGGTACCATTTGTACACTGAGGCTAATCTCTCTGTGGTGGGGCAGAGCAGGTTTGGGGGTGGGGGAGGTTGAGAAAGTGTCCCTGGGGGGCCCTCACCACTCTGAATGGGGCCCCATGTGCAGGACAGAACCCAAGGGAGGCAGACGTGGGCGAGAGGGTTGTGCCCAGGCCTGGCAGGGACACAGTGAACAGCTGACTCCTCAAAAGCCAGCACTTATGTCTATGATTCCAATGTAGACTTCCTTCAGAGGAGGAGGGAAGGGAAGGCAACAGGAAGTCAAGCTGCATTAACCCCCTCCATGCTGCCAGCACCACTGGGGCTCTACGCCCACACAGAGATACCCTTCCTGGGGCCAGTAGGCTGGGCCAGTTGGGGACAGGACAGCACCTCAGGGTTTTGCACTGAAAGGGATACAGGGGTGGCCACAAAGTTCCCTGCATCACATCCCACCTGCAGGTCTCTCCTGCACAGTGTAAGGGACCCTCCCAACTGCCCCCCACCTCTACCCCTTAGCCAGCCCAGAACTGCCACCCCTGGAATGGAGAGAGCTCAGTAGTGTTTGGCGATCCTGCTACTAGCAGGCTGGTGTTGGATCTTCTTGTGCCTGGACAGGATGGTAACACCTCTCTAACCCATCACTGGGCAGGGACCAAGAGCACAGCCTCAGGAGAAAAATATGAGCTGGTACTGTAGTAGATGCAGTAGGGACACAAAGATCATGGTACCAGTGCCCCTGGGCTCCAAGGTACCTTCGGGGGAAGTGTTGGTCTCTTCTGCACACTGGACTGCCCGGCAGCCACATCCATTTGTTAGATAGTCCTGAGCATCTTCCAGATGGAAGGCGCAGGCCCAGTATCTTGGGGTTGAGCCCAGGGTCAAGGAGAAGGCTGGCTGGGCCTTTCCCCTTATCTGCTCAGACACCACTTCCTCCCTGGGGTTCCTGTTCAGCACCCCCACAGTACATGACCTCCTGGTGCCCTCATTCATCTTGCCCCTTAGTCCCTGATCCCCTGGGGCAGGAACTGGGCATCCCACCCATCGCCATGGGCCAGCACCCATGGCTGACATGTGGCAGGCTCTTGGTAAATGTGTGCAGCATGAATGAATGAGCAGAGGAACGTTTCATTCCTCTTAGGTCTGAGGTTGGAGTCAGGCCCTCGCTAGGACTGGCCAAGTTTTCCAGGAGGGCCCCAGCTCCTCCTCCTCTGTCACAACACACCAGCCCATGGACAGCCAGCAGCCTGAGAATGGTGTCAACGGGTCACCAGGGCGCCCGGCCACAGCCACACTCAGTCCAATCTGGCTCTTTGGCAGCCCAGAGCTCCCCCAGGCTACCTGCACCTGCTCCTGCCACCTTCCACTTCCAGACACTGAGCTGACAGCCCATTAAGCTGTCAGGGAATGTGGGCTATTTTTTTCACCCAAGACAACCCACACAAGAGGAACCTTGAGGTCAAGCGACAACACAGCCATGGAGATGCACGCATGCCACATGCCCGGGAAACAGGGCCTACTGCCCTGGAGGCCATGAGTGTGTCTGTGGCCCGCAGGAGGTGAGCTGACCACGGTATCTTGCAGAGGCAGGAGGAAGAAGGGCTGCAGCATTCTGCAGAGTCTGGCAGTGCAAAGGGCCTGGGTGACTGGGGAGACCTGCCCACTTGGGCAGGCACAGGAGGGACCCAAGGCACCATATTAACTCCACCTCTCCTCCATGAGGCTCCAGCACCTTATGAATGCTGGCATGAGAACAGGAGGAAGTGAGCCATGATGGACCCTGGCCTGGCCAATTGCTGAGAATCCAGTAGCCCACACCAACTCTCCTGCATGCTGACCGAGATGCAGGGTCACAGAAACAGAGCCCTCACCATCCAAGTGTGCTCAAGAGCAGAGTTTGTAACTGGGGCAACAGAGATGCTAGCCTGGCTCCCTGCACCACACAGCCTGGTACCCACACAGGCTGGGAAGGTCTCAGCTACCCATCACCACCTGAGGAAAGATGACCATGGGCCCTGCCATGGCATGTGCCTCTAACTCCATCTCTGTGAGGCGGTTCTTACTCTCCCCAATTCACAGACAAGGTCACTGGTCTCAGAGACACTTGCCAGGTCTGTCTACCTGTCTCCAACAAGGGTCATCCTTGTCCCTCTGAATCTCATGGCAGAGAAATCCTCCTTCCCGGCCTCCCAACAGAAGAAGCTGACCAGAGAGGGGAGATAGGGGGCCCCAGGATAAGGTCCCGACCCAAGGGGTTCAGGGCAGAGGGCAGGGTGGGCAATGCGCCTACAGCGCTCTCCACAAGTGTTCCTAGACCATTCCTCTTTCACTCCCAGGATCCCGAGGGCCCAGGAAGCTCCTGGGATGCTGAGAAGATGGAGAAGGCAACCATCCAGAGAAGGCAGGGGCCTTGGAGAAGAGGGAAATCTGCCACGTACCAGCTTTGGTCTAGGAAGGCCACACGTAGGAATGCTGACTGGAGCCTGGCTTGGCCTCCAGGTCTTACATGAAAAAAGGCAGATGAAGCTGCTGGGAACCAACTCCCTTTTCCCTCTTGGTAACAGATACCTCACTTTGTCTGGAGCATCAGTGTGCCCAGTGGCTAGTCAAAAGGCTACTTATCCTAGTGGTGTGGATCACGTGATTAAGCTTCATCTATGAGGTGTTAAGTGAGTATGTATGGGGCTACGAGGAAGGCTACTAAAAGAGACGAACTCCCCTCTGTCCTCACTGTTCCTCCTGTTGTCAGACTGGAAAGCTGGTGGGATGGCTGGAGCTCAAGCAGCTATACTGAACCATGAAGGGACCCTGAGGATAGAAGCCAGCATTGAAGGTAGCTGAGCAGAAAGCTAGGAGTCTGAGTCGCTGATGGCACAATGGAGCCTCCATACCACCCTGGGATGGTCTGCCTTTGGACTTCTATTACATGAGAATGAAAAAAATGCTGATGCTATTTAAACAGCTGTTACTTACTTCTGCCACTGTTACCATTACTATCTTCACTATTTTTCTCAATCTCCTTGGTGAAATCTTTCTCTGCCCACCCCTTAAAAATTGGTTTCCCTGCCAGGTTCGGTGTCAAGGTGGCACACTGGCACATACCTGTAATCCCAACTACTAGGGAGGCTGAGGCAGGAGGATCACAAGTCTGAGCCCAGAGTGGGCAATTTAGTGAGACCCTGTCTCCAAATTTTCAAAAGTGGGGGAGGGGCTTTGGGGATGTAGCTCAGTGCAAAGGCCCCGGGTTCAACCCCAGTATTGCTAAATAAATAAATTAATCAGTTAATTGGAAATTTAAAATTTGATGTTCCTCATAGATCCTTAAAATAGACTGCCTGTCAACAACAAGATAAACGACTCTCACAGACATTTTACCAAATGAAAGAAGCCAGATACAAAAGACCAAATCCTGTTTGCTTCCACTTACATGAAGACCTAGAGCAGACAAAGCTAATCTATGGTTGCGGGGTGGGGGTGGGCGGGGGGACTCCAAACAGTGGCTGCCTCTAGGGGTGGAGTGGGGACAGGAGTTGACTTTGGCAGGCACAGGGGAACATTCTGAGCCTATAGAACTGTTCTGCATCTTGACAGTGATTTGGAGAACACAGGTGGATACATCCAGCACAATTTATCAAGTGGTACACTTGGGATTTGTGCAGTTGACTAAATATTGAACTCTAGTTAATGATATGCACGCTGACGTGTCAAAGCATAATGATGTTGGCAACTTACTCTAAAATATATAAAAATAAGATGGTGGGCCAGGGATTTAACTCAGTGGTTTCGCCGCCTGCTGCACAAGCACAAGGACTCGAGTTCGATCCCCAGTACCAAAAAAAAGATGGACTAGGGATGGGTAGATGGATGGATATGAGATGAAGCAAGTGTAGAAAAATGGTAATTACAGACTCTTGGTAGCAGGTAAGTGGAAGTTCACTGTAGAATTCTTTCAACTTTCCCCCACGTTTGATATTTTTCATGATAGAATGATGGGAGGAAAGCAGTGTTCCCCAGGCTCTCTTCACTTCTCTCTCAAACTGTATTTAGACTCCAGAGAGAAGTCTGGCCTACAGATCCATCTCTGATTATTTCCTGGACCTCTCTAGCCTCAAGAACCTCAGACCCAGTCTTTTCCTGAAGTTAACTCAAATATGAAACCTACAAGTCTTTCAAGATTCCTCCTTCCTCCTGCCTCTCATGTCATATACCCTGAAATATCCCTACTCCCCCTCTTCCTTCCTTCCCTCACCAACTCTTACAGTTCCAATACTCTCCCCACAGCAGTCAGGCTGCAAACCTGATCAGGTCTCTCCTCTGTTCCCCGTTCACTTCAATGGTACAAACTAAACTCCTCAGCCCAAGGCCATTTGTGGTTGCTACCTGCCTCTACTTTACAGGGTCATATCCTCCTGCCCTGTAATATCAGACTTCTGAGTTCCTGTAGTGGGTTGAAATATACATCCAACTCTTAACCCTTTGTACCTGTGGATGTGACCTTATTTGGAAAAAAGGTCATTGCAGATAGATGTAATCAAATTAAGGATCTTAAGATGAGACCATCCTAAACCTCACCCAGCATAGACACCGATAGCTCTTTCTCGATTCCGTGGGTGGCGGTGGTGCGTGGCTGTTCTTAGTTGAGGGAGCTATTTGTCTGGTTAATTCTGATAACGAATGAGACTATGGCATGCTAACTAGTTACGTGACCCCCCAGCAGTCGGCGTCCCCCAACTTCTTAGAGGGACAAGTGGCGTTCAGCCACTTGAGATTGACCAATAACAGGTCTGTGATGCCCTTAGATGTCCGGGGCTGCACGTGCGCTACTGGCTCAGCATGCGCCTACCCTACGCCTTCAGGTGCGGGTCACCCGCTGAACCCGCCCCCCCCAAAAGATGAGATCATCCTAGACTAACTGTGTAGATCCTAAAATCATAATGTGTCCTTATGAGAAATAGATGGGGAAGAGACACAGACGTAGAGGAGTTGGATGCAGAGCCTGAAGTGATGCAGCCATAGACCAAGGACACCTGTAGTCTTTCAGCAAGCAAGACTTCTCCCCCACCAGCTTTCATTGGAACTGCCAGCCTGCAGAATGTGAGAAGACAAATTTCTGTTGTTTAAGTTGCCAATTTTGTGGTAGTCTGTGATGGCAGCCCTAGAAAATGAACCCCCAAACACTCACACAGTGTTCTCCACTGAACCTCCGCACTTGCTACTGCAGCGCATAGAACACTCTCCCCACCCCTGTCCTTAGCCTTTAAATCTAGCTCAGAGGCACCCTGTCCTATGAACTTCCCTGTGTTCCTCATATGACGATAACTAGACAAAGCACTTTTACAAAACAATGGAAAAGAACTGCATACCTCAACTTTCTAAATGAGCAAAGGACATGCACATAAAACTAAAACGAGAACTAGAAATGCCCACAGTACATACACAGCTTTCAAAATGTTAATCTCACTTGTAATTGAAGAAAATGCAAACTACTTCTTCTTTGTTGTAATTTTCCTATCAAATCAGCAAGGATTTAAAAATAATATTAAGTACCCAAGATCAATGGTAGGGTGTTTGCCTCACATGTGTGGTGCCCTGAGTTCCATTTTTAGTATTGCAAACAAAATTAAATTAAATTGAAAAATAATAATATCCAGAGCTCTCATGGGCCAGGCTCTCAGAAGCTCTTGTAGGGTATTTAAAATTGACAGAGCTTTTCTAGAGTTAATTTGCTAACTGGTATCAAAGATTTAGTTGGTACAGCTTAATGTAAGCCAATGTTCTAAGATGTTAATTATAGGTATCTTTTTTTTTTTTGGTACCGGGGATTGAACTTGGGTCCTTGCACTTGTGCAGCAGGCAGCAAAACCACTGAGTTAAATCCCCGGCCCAGGATGTTAATTATAAATATACATAAAATAAAATTACAAGGTTATTAATCACAGAGCTGTTTGATAATAAAATATTTAAAGCAACATGAATAATTAATAGGGGATAGGTTGAATAAATTATGGTATATCTACAAGGTGGACTAATATACAGCTGTTTAAAATTATATGAATGATGTATATCATCTTGTTAAATGAAAAAGGTTAGTAACAATGCACAGTATTATGTTTAAAAAAAGGGAAAAGGTCTGTATGCAGGCAGAAGAAAGCATGGTGGCCACAACACCAAACAATATAAGAACATTTAGATTCTGAGAGTTTAGAAGAAAAACAAATTTTGGGGGGGTACCAGGGATCAAACTCATGACCTTGGTGCCACTGAGCTAAATCCCCAGCCCTAGAAGAAATTTAATACAGTCTCTACTCTCTAGGTCACTAGCAGACATTGCTTATCTTCTGCCCAATATCCACATCCCCTTCTTCCCTGTTTATATTACCTTGCTTTTAAATGAGGGCAATAGACCCTGTCCCAGACAAGATACCCAGGTTTTCTGCTTCTCCTATAACTAGGAGTGGCCATTTGGCATCATTCTGGCCAATGAAATCCAAGTAAAGTATGCCAAGGCCTCTGGCAAGGTGATTAAAGAGGATTTCTTGCCTTGAACTCAAATGTGATGACTGGAGCTACAGTGGCCATAACGCTGGCATGAGGAAAAAGTCAAGAAAAAATAGATGTATTTCCCTGATGCTGATGAGCTACTGAGCTGCAGTAGAAAGAGCCCATGTCATTTTTGTTAAGCAGGAAATATAAGACCCTATATACTGGGTTTTCTGCTACTTAAAATGAACATATTTCTAAGTAATATCTTTGCAGCCCAGGAAGACAGTCCAATCAGCAACAAAACCTCAGAGGCACAGTGAGGCAGAGAACAGGGAGCAGGTAACAGTGGAGTGGGGAGATGGCCAGAAGGGCTTCAGCAACACTGGAAGACAGCAGACCACTGTGGCTAAGAGCAAGGACTCTGAGGCCAGATGGCATACATTCCAGTTCACATTCTACCAACTTTCCTGTGTCCCCAGAAGAGTGCCTGGCACAAGGCAGCCACTCAGCAATAGATAACAGTGAAACAAATTAATATGAACAGGTGGAAGACAAAGGCACGGGGTCCTTGGGGCCACTGGGATTCCAGTAGGATAATGCATGCAAAGCACTCAAAACATAGTAAGCACCCAATAAATCTTAGCTGCTATTATTAATATTATTGACTCCCGAAAGATGTGTGGGTGCTTGACAGGCGGGTGAGGTATAGGAGCAGAGTTCTAAGCAACAGGAGGAGGCTTGGTAATGGCACAAAGTATGAAACAGCAGGGCTCCTTAAGCGGACTATAAATAGCCAGGCATGGTTGGAACATGGAGAGGAGGGTGAAGTGACAGTGCTAGAGAGGTGGGCACAGGCCACCTCACCGAGGGCCTCGTGACCACAGCTGAGAGCTGGGCAGGACTCAGGGGAGTCTGCTGATCCAGCCTATGACCTCAAGTCCTGCAAACCACAGCACTGCTTAATAATGCTGACTCTAGATAATTCTCAGTGCACAGTCCTCTATAGGCAGAACCTGAGACCTACAGATCTCCTTGGAGTTACTCAGACAAGGAACCCCATATGAATATAGGGTTGCCTATTCCAAGTTTGTGATGGAACCTGTGTCCTAGAGGTAACAGGACAGATGCCAAGAGGAACAGCTATGGGGACAGGCGACATGGACTTTTTGGGCAAGGCAGAGAAATGGTCTGCGGGAGGTAGGTTCAAACTCAAATGACAGCCCTCTCATCTACCACCCAAAGCTCTGCTTGGTGCAGAGGGGAAGAAGCAGTGCCCAAATGGCAGGGGGTCAGGATGTTTACAAGCTTCCCTGAGACTGTCCCACACCGATGACCAATGGACACAACAAGAAAAACATGCTGGGACCCCCAACTCCCAGACAGATGCTGAGGGAAGGCCTGGGGGCCCTTCCCACCTCTTCCTGGGCACTCCAAGAACCATCAGATGCAGAACAAAGTTAACTTTCTATTGTGGGTTATTCCTCCCATCCCAGCAGGGATGATACAGAGGCTGACTCCAGAGAACTTTATTTTCTTTTTTTTTTTTTTGGTACCGGGGATCGAACTCAGGACCTTGCGCTTGCGAAGCAGGCGGCGGAACCACTGAGCTAAATCCCCTGCCCAAGAACTTTATTTTCTGCCTGGGAACTAATGAAAGTGCGGGAGGGGAGAAACACCAAGGGAAGCCCAGACCTGACCATCATTCCCACCAAAGCAGCACTGAAAGTCTTCAGAGAGCTGTTTGTGTCTTTGAGGATCTCCCATGGTCTACGCACAGGAACTGTCTATCATTTGTGACTGTGAAGGGACTAGGCTATGCTCACCTCACTTCACCTGTACAGCAAGAATGGACAGGTCAGGGGAAAAAAAAAAGAATGGACAGGTGAATCTTACAAACATGATATGGAACAAAAGAAGCCCAGCACAAAAAAAGACACATCATAGGATTTCAATTGTATGAAGTTCAAGAACAGGCCAGGGTTAGAGTGTGGTTCAATAGCAGAGCACTTTCCTAGCATGCATGAGGCTCTAGGTTTGAAACACATACACCACTCCCCATCACCACCGCCACCATCACCACTACCCCTAGCCCACCCCCATTACACACACACACACCAGGCAAAATGAATGGATGGTAGGTGAAGTTCACAGCTGGAGGTGGGCTGTGGAGAGGAAGTGTGTTGACCGGAGGGGGCATGAAGGAATTTTGAGGGGTAACAGGAATGTTCCATGTCTTGATTTGGGTTCCAAAGAGACATATATAAATATTCATTTCACGTATGTTTAAGATTGGTGCATTTAAAAATGTTTTTAAGAGGGCCAAGGATTTAGCTCAGTGGTTCCGGCACCTGCGTTGCAAGTGCAGGATCCTGAGTTCAATTCCTGGTACCAAAAAAATGTTTTTAAGAAACAAATAATATCATTATGATTTTCATTTACAATTGAGGAAATGAAGGTGCAGGGAGTTAAGTTACTTGCCCAAGGTTTAATGGCTAAGTGGAAAACCAAAAGAAACATGGATAGTCTGATGCTAAGACCTGTGCTGTTAACCATTCTCATATGTAGAAGCCATATAAACAGAAAGAAGAACAGGAAGATTGCTCTCAAGGGACTCAAGAGTAGAAAAAACAACCTGTGTTGAGGGGTATAGAGGAGGAAGAGGCTTGCTTGCCAAAGGGTATGAGCATACAGAACCAGGCATGACAGCACTGGCTCTGCTCAGGGCACTGGTGAGTAGACTGCTAAAGCCAAACTAACAAGGTGGCTTCCGAGAAATTAAGCCAAGCAAAGTACATTAGATAATTTATAGTGGAGAAAATAGTCCTCATACAGGTTGTCAAGGGTGGCAGTGATGGGAATGAAAAGGAAAGACTGGAGGTGGGAGAATTTATGAAAAGCACAGCCAGGAAAGGGGTCCTCTGAGCCTGAATGACTGAGGGTCCTATGGACAGAAAGGATGACCAGGTTGCTGGACACGTATCTTCTCTAGAGCTGTGGATCTGGAAACTTGGTGACCCCGAGTTGGGGAACCAAGCAACAAAACTCAGCTTCTACTCCTTGGGGTACCACCTGGGCCAGATTATGCTTTTGGGGATGATAGGAGTAGGGTAGGTTTATCTGATGTAAAAGCTGCCATCAAATTTACAATGATAATGTCATTATCTCAAAATGTACTTGAAAAGAAAAGCTATATAATCTGGACCAGCTGTTACAGAGGGAAGACTGGGCTGAAACAAAAATGTACCATCTCTCGGAATCAGCCCTCACCTCCCGCCCAGTTCTCTGGGGAGTGACAAGATCAGAACTCAATGCAGCAACAGACAAGCACCATCCACTTAACACCCAAAGGGGAGGTGTGACACTATGGAGTCTTTTAGGTCAAAGCATGGTAAATTCTTAGTCCTCATTTCACTCCCAGCAGCCTTCAAGATGGTGGACCACTCTTCCTTCCAGAAGCACTGGGGTCACCTGACTTCCAGGGCACCATGCTGCTGGCATTTTCCTTCCTTAGCCAGCACTGCATCACAGCTCTTGCATTTGGTCCTCCTATCTCCTATCTCCTTTTCAATGCGCCACCCCTTGGAGCTTGGACCTCTTGCCTCTCTTCTCTCATCCTGTCAGTGTCTCACACAGTCTCCTGGCTACCATCTACATGTTCACAACTCTGATACATATTTTTCTGGCTCACATCTCTCCCCTGAAGCCCAGACTGGTTTGAGAATTCAGAGGACACTGGGGACTTTGAGATAGCACTGCCAGAGCCTAGGAGCAACCAAAGGCCAATTCATTGTCATGGGGAGTGTACATATGGAGCATGAGAGAAGGGGTGGAGAGGGAGTGTTACTCTTTCAAGAGGTCCAGGGTTCCTAGGAAAGGTCCAGGGAAGGTTGGTGGATAGGGCAACCTCAGAGCGGAGCCAGAGCTGGGGATGCTTCTCCAGGGAAAAGGGCCAGCGGGCAGCTTCCTCCCTATGCAAGGGCTACTGCCTCCTTTAAGAAGATGCTTGGATCCTTCCTTGTGCTGAATGATGCAGTGATTTCCCAATCACAAAGCCGACAGTAGGGCAGAAGTACATGAAATCACATACCCAGGGCTAAGCCCAGGCCAAGACTCCATGACTCTGAGCAGGGCAGGGCAGCAGGTGACTGTTGGAAGGAGACTGCAACACAGTCCGTAGCCACTGAAGGAAGGGGAGGACATACGGACACTGCCCTGCCCACCCTCCTCTCATGGTGCTGCTCTAAGTGGACCTCTCAATGTCTTGTGGCTGCCCACCCTGTCCTACAAATACAGGGTTCACCCTGTGTCTGAGTGAGACCTGGATTCCTGCAGCCTCCAAGGGTGCAGCCTCCAAGGGTGCATCCAGATTTCTACTCGATTCCAACTATCTGCTCTGAGGCCGACAATTTCTGCAGTGACTCTCAGGTCCTTCACATTCAAACCCAATTGCATAGTCTCCTACACCCTCAGCTGCTTGCTCATCCCTGGCTCCCTCCTAACCTTATTCGAACCAAGACCCCAAGGGACTCAGTGTCCCAGGTCTCTCACCAGCACCAGAGCTGAGCTGCCCCAGAGCCAAGAGATCTGGGCTGGATGCCAGCTCTGGATTCTCAACTGGTTGGTTTTGGGCTCTGTGAGTCACAGCCTCTCTGAGCTTCAGTTTTTCATCTGTAAGATGAGAATAACAATACTCAAGTCACAGAGTGCTTGTGAGAATGACATTAACATAAAGTAGGTTAGGGCTGGGGATTTAGCCAGTGGTTCTACCCCCTGCCTCACAAGTGCAAGGTCGAGTTCGACCCCTGGTACCAAAAAAAAAAAAAAAAAGAAAGAAATCAACATAAAGTAGGTTAAAGAATCTGACACAGTAGTATTTGTAAAGGTAGGATGAAGCTGAGTTGGAGCCACAAAAGCACAGAAAAGAGTGGGGCTGGCACCTTTGGGGACCAGGTGACCTCAGCTGACCCAGATGATACCCCTGGGAGCCCTTAGTCATGGCCCACCATCAAAGTGAGGTGTCCTGGTGACCAGCATCTTTCTTCTAGGAGAAGCTGCCTAATTCTTAACACCTCCTGCCCTATGATTGATGAAAGAGGGCAGAGGGGACCATGGCAGCACAATGGTCAAGGGCATAGGATTTGGAGTCAGACTCAGGCCCTATCCCCAGTTTTCCTGTATAAGAAATCTACCCTTAGACAAGCTGCTTAGCCATTCTGAGCCTTGGTTTTCTCATCTGTCAAATGGGGCTAGCAAACAATGCCTATACCTCACGAGGTTTTTTTGGAGTGAATGAGAAAATATAGTGCAAGGCACCTGGCCCAGGGCAAGCACTCAATCAACAGTAGGTATTATCACAACCCTGGTCTCTTTCCTGAGAACTAAGTATCCTCAAGGATCTCCTCACCCTTAGCAAACCAAACCAGGGCTTTGGCAACTTACAGCTGTGTTAAGGCTCCAGAAAACCTTCTTCCGTCAGCAGACCCAGCTGTTAATCGGTCAGCCTCCATTAAACAGGCTCAGAATAAAACAAGGCACCAAGGGCCATCAGAGTTTATGTCTTGAGTTTTAAGAAACCTTCACAACATGCTGGAATCTCGTAGGCTGTGGAGATCCTGATGTGTGGGTCCCACCCAAGACTGAATTAGTATGAGATGAGCATTCGGGCTGGAACAGCTCTCCTAGGAATTCTACTGCATAGGAAGGCTGAGACCTACCAGTTTAAGACAAGAATCTTGAAGTAATGGCCTTGAAAGCCCAGTGGAACTAAGACTCAAACAGTCCTATGAAGCCATCAGACAGCATGTAATCAATTCACTAACGACAGGGAAGACCATTTGTAAGATGTGGGGCTTGAACCAAGTCTTGAGGGTCTGTGGGGTTTGCCTAGGGAGAGGAGAAAAAAGCAAACAGGGTTTTGCTCTGATCATACATCATGAGCAGGCAGGCAGGGCAGCCTGTGTCTCATTCACTTGGGTTCCATCTGCAGCAGCTGCTTATACCACAAGGTGGCCCCTACCTTCATCCTGTGGCCTTCAGCTATGTTTGGAGCCAGGCAGCAACCCAGCACAAGGGCCAGCCGAACACCCTGGTAAATGGAACTGTTCACTCCTGGACCATAGCAGAAGTCACCAAAGTTCTCAGTTCTGGCTCCACCCTCTCTCTGATGGGAACAGTCACAACTTCCCCCCAATGACCCCCTGCAGGGGTGCAGCAAGGCTTCTCTGGTTGTCATGGAGATGTGATTTGATCATCCACCTCCAGGATCCCTTGGGGAGGGAAGGGGGGCAGAGGCTGTGGTTGTCTAGAGAAGCCCAGGACTCCAAAGCCCGAAATAAAGGAATCTCAGGCCTTGGACATGAGTAGAAGAAGAAGAAGTGGAAGGAAAGGGGATGGGGTATGCTACAGGGCCCTGGGTGGAGAAGGGAGAGGCTTCACCAGTCTCTGAGAGATGGACAGAAATGCTGACTATTATCTACACCTGGTATCACAGTGTACACAGCAAGCTCACAGCTGGGATCTTCTTTCATCCTTACAACATTACAACCAGGGAAGGTCATTAGAGTAGCTATTACTCTCCCCAATATACATGAGGGGAAACTGAGTCTCAAATTGGCTCTGAGTCTCATCCAAGGCCACCAGGCTAATAACAACTGAGCCCCAACTTAAATCCTGCTCTTTTAACCAAGTCAGTTTCCCTTTTGTGCTTTGACATAATTCCCCACCTGGGCAGAGGGCCCTAAAGTCCCTAATTACTTGGAAGGAAAGGCAGTTGCACACCCACTTGAACATTCCAGACCGATGCTGCAGAATGGCCAGGTGACTTTCTATAATGGGTAGCAAATGGCATGTGTAAATAGGCCATAGGCATTCAAACATCATCACCTGATATTATGTACTGGATGCAGTAACAGGAACAGACCCCCAGCAGTACCTGGCACCTGTAGTTCCTTACCAGTAGTCTGCTGCCAGTCAGTAGGATTCTATGAGACCAGGGCCAGGCAAGGAGTCAGGCAAATCTGGGTCCTGGTCCCAGCTCCACATGACTTCTGACAAGGTAAAATGGGGACAGCACAGCTGCCTTGCCCATTTCACTGGGCTGCTCTGAAGAGCAATGGGACAACAAATGAAAAGAGCATTCCACAAACAATAAAGCATGTGATCAATCAGACAACAAAAATGCTGCACAAAGTTTTTATCTGTTGGGCACTGGTATATTCTGGTTTCCCCACTAGGTGGCAGGAGTCTGGAGGGCAAGAACGGCCGTGGCAGCTCCCAGGACAGTGTTCTCACACAGCACAAGCTCAGTAACTGCTGGCTGGCTGACAGGACCCACTAAAAATCCCCCTAATCTCTTCTGGTAATGGATAACTCAATTATTTAGGGTCTGGGGGCTAGACGGGCACTCTGACAAATCCTACAGGAGTTCTAAACCCTGCTGAAGTTTAACAGCTTTAACCTGCTTTCCTGCCTCCTCTCTGAACCTTCTCAAGAATTGATAACAAGTAATGAACCTGGACTGATTTGATTTAAGGCTCTGCTTTTCTTTCTCTTTTACCTTGTGGGAAATGCCGCTCAGCCCCAGAGCTGCAGAAGGGGGAGCAGCCAGGAGGTGCTGACTTGGAAGAATCAAGGGACCTTTACGATCATGACCTGCAAATGCAAATGCACTTAACCCCCTCCTGAGGAGGCCTCCTCAGAGCCCCTCTCCCATTTATGGTTTCAAGACTCCTTAGGGTATTCATGAAAAATTAAATGACTCTTAATCTAGCACTGAGAAGCAGAAAGGGACAGTTCAGAAAACAGATAAGTAATATAAGGTCCAGAGGGGTCAGGAAGAGTCTTGAAGTGGCCCTGCAGGTTGGCTGCAGCCAGGACCAGAACCCACATGTACCCTGCCATCTACCCACAGGCTCCCTTCAACCCCAGAGGCAAATGCTCCAGGGCCCCACCTCTCTGCAGAAGTCAGTCAGGGCCTTCCCAACCTGCATCCACTCACACACCCTCACACCTGCACCCACAGACAAGCCTTGACCTTCTGACACCGGGAGGCCACTCTCTGTGGCATTCAGCTCAATCTGCGGGCTCTGTACCCAGACCCCCCCACACCCAAGATCTTACAGATAGGTCTACTATTAGGGCTGGGGTTGGGGCTCAGCAGTAAAATGCTTCTTTACCATGCAGGAGACATTGGGTTCAATCCTCAGCACTAGCGGGAAAAAATTCTACTGAACAGGGCTATGAAAGCATCCCTCAAGGAATTACTATCCCATAAAATGTCATTTGTTTTCCAATGTAAAACTGTCTTTTCCACAAAGCATATTCAAGTATCTTGGTATAGAGACATGCATTATTGCTTGGCAATCTACTTGTTGACTCTAGCTCCTTCGGAAGTCAAGGAAAGATTTTTACCCACTTTGGTCTTTCTAAATGAGGACGGTTCCCTTCACACTGTACAAATTCACCTTTGTTTCATATTTTATTCAGTCTGTACCTGACCCCTTAGTTGTACATAAAGTGCTGAATAAGAGTTAATCAAAGTAAATGCATTTCTGCTGTTGTTTCTATGATGTAAATTGTGATCATTATTTAAGAAGTCAAATCTCGACCTTGAAGTGCTTTTATACAGCTCTTTACTAATTGTAAATATGATGCTACAGTTATTTCTAGGAACACAAATGGAGTATGATAAACTTTACATACATTTTTCAGATTCTCTAAGCTTCTAAATTTTATAATTAGAAGATGATGAAATGAATTAATGGGATTTATATTTACATATCTTATCTCTCAACATTTAGTTCATATTACCCTATGAGTGAATCTGCAATTGTTACCTGAAATCATTGTGGTCTGTTACAATATTGCAAACTGTGTTATTTCATCTAACACATTGTGTAATGTGTTGTTTTCCCATGAACAATTATACTGTGGTTAATATATTAGCATGGCCATTTTTTCAGGTAGCTTTTTGTTTATTGGCTGGCTGGGGTTGGGGGTTATTTTTTAGTGCTTTGCATAAAAAACCTTTAAAATTATGGAATTGCTTTTTCTTTTGTCTTATAATTTTTTGAAGTGAAATTTGATTTTGTGTGAGTAGTACCATTATGCCCATCTTGAGTGTCTTAACTTGTACTATATCACATTCCATACCCTCATTTAATTCTGAATAAACTGTTCACTTGAGAAAAATAAAAAAAAAAGAATTCCTCAAAATTCACCTCCTTCTCCTGGCTGGGCTCAGTAGCCATCTCTAATCCTAGCTACTCAGGAGACTGAGGGAGGAGGATTGCAAGTTTGAGCCCAGCTTTGGCAACTTAGCAAGACCCTGTCTCCAAGTAAAACAAAAGGATTGGGGGTGCACCTCAGTGGGAGGGTGTCCCTGGGTTCAATCCCTATTACTGGAAAAATAAATAAATAAATAAATAAATAGATTAATTAATTAATTCACCTTCTCCTCTCCTCAGCTCCAGTGCTGGTGATTTTACCTGCTCTGAGATGAGAGGAGAGGACTCACCCAAGTTAATCACCAGGCTGCTTGGACGCCAACATTACCTTTCTCCAGGGTGGTGCAAAGCCAGGTAAGGGCTGAGCTGGGGAAAGATGAGGCCCAGCCAGCTTGTGTCTGCTCTTTGCCCATATCCTCATGTGCATGTGTGGACATATACAGACACCCACTGTACATAGGCATACCCACCTCCTATGGCTCTGCCATCTTTGATGCCCAATGCATTGGCCAGCTCTTGGCATTTCCATAGGTCCACCACTGTCAACAAGCACAACCACCACTTACAGGCATGTGACCCTGGGTTTGTGAGGATTCCATGAGAATATGCCCATAAATACCTCAGCCCAGTACCTGGCACAAGATGAAGATGATGATGATTTTGCCACTCCTACAAGTCAGTGACACACAAAGCCACCTGCCACCATCTCCTTGTCCAGAGTTGGCTTCTCAAGGGCCTTCTTCCCTCATATATAAATGATTTGCCTCTGTGTGGTCAACATGACCAGCAGTCAGTTCTACCCCATCCTCCTCCCCTTACAGATGCATCAAGGACTGTTCTTTCTAGATGCTCTGCAGTTGGGCGGGGCCATTTGATATCAGTTCTGGCCAACAAAAGGTAAGTGAACATGACGTGTCATTTCCTGACTGAGGCAGAGAAAAACCATGCACAATTTGTTTTCTCTCCTCCTGCTGCAGTGACTTTAGAGGCCACAGGTTCCAGATGAGGCAGTCTCTATCAGCCTGGATCCCTGAGTGACCACACAGGGCAGAGGCCCTACTTTCCTGCAATGAGTCAGTGAGCAGAAGCAGCCTTGCTTGTGTTAAGTCCTGGGGATGTCAGGATTCATTTGGTCCCACAGCATAACTGGCCTGCCCTGATACCCTCCCACCAGCTCCTGCTAGTCCCTTTCTCCTAACACTGCCCATGTCAGCCTCATAGGAAGCCATAGCCAACCTTCTGTTTGAGAAAGAACCAGTAACCCAGTACCCTCTTCTGGGGACAGAGAGGAAGGAAATCCAGAATTTTCTCCACCAAGTAGTTTTGTACCAAGAGCCCAAAAAGCTTAGTGCTTGGTAGAAGCTAGCACCAAAGGGCCAAGGCCTTCCTGCTAACATGGTGACCCACCCACTCTCCCCAGGCCAAGTCAATGGGCCCATCTCAGAATAAGCTCCGTGGAGTTGAGCATGGTGGTGCACACCTGTGATCCCAGCACTCAGAAGTCTGCGGCAAGAGGATCGCCATGAGTTCAAGGCTAGCCTGGGTTATATGGTGAGTTCAAGGCCAGCCTGAACTACATAGCAAAACCTTGTCTCAAAAATAAATAAATAAATAAATAAATAAATAAATAAATAAATAAATGTTTGAAAAAGAATAAACCCCATGGATGATTCTACCATGATGTGAGCAACAAGTCTAAAAGCAGTCAGGGAAATACCTATATTCATAGCAGCACTGCTCCTAATAGCCCAAAGGTGGAAGGAACCTAAGTGTCCATTGATGTGTGAATGGATAAGGAAATGTGGCATCTGCATACAGTGGTATTTTTTTCAGCCTCAAAATGGAAGGAAGTTCACCAGGCATAGTGGTACACACCTGTAATCCCAGCACTCAAGACACTGAGGCAGGAGAATTACAATCTGCAGCCCAGCTTGGGCAACTTAGCAATTTATCAAGATCTTGTCTCAAAATTTTAAAAATATAAAAAGGGCTTGAGGTATGGCTCAGTGTGAAGGCCCTGAGTTCAATCCCCAGTACTTCCCCCTCACCCTCAAAAAGGAAGGCAATTCTGACACATACTACAATGTGAATGAATCCTGAGGACATTACACTAAGTGAAATAAGCTGGTAAAAAAAAAAGAGACAAATATTGTGTAATTCCACTGTAGCCAAATTCATTGAGATAGAAAGTAAAATGGTGATTGCCAGGGACTGGGGTAAGGAGAATGAGGAGTTGTTTAATTGCTGGAGTTTCAGTTTTGCAAGATGAAAAGAGTTCTAGAGATGGGTGATGATGGCTGCACAACTGTATGAATATACGTAAGGTCATTGAACTGTGGACTTAAAAATGATTATGACAGCCACGTGTGGTGGTGCACACCTATAATCCCAGCACTCGGGAAGCTGAGGCAGGAGGATTGCTGTGAGTTCAAGGTCAGCCTGGGCTGCATGGTGTGTTCAAGGCCAGGATGAACTACATAGCAAGACCCTGTCTCACAAAATAAAAAATAAAAAATAAAAAAAATGATTATGACAGTAAATGTTACATTATATGTATTTTTACCTCGATTTTAAAAACTAGAGTAAAATACATTTTTTCAAAAGGAGACAGCGGAGCTGGGGGTTTAGCTCAGTGGTTCCACCGCCTGCCCAATAAGCACAAGGACTCGAGTTTGATCCCCAGTGCCAAAAATAAAATAAAAAGTAGACTGGGGCTGGGGATTTAGCTCAGTGGTTCTGCTGCCTGCCTCACAAGGGCAAGGTCCCGAGTTTGATCCCTGGTACCAAAATTAACAATAATAATAATAATAATAATAATAATAAAGTAGACAGGGAAGGAGGGAGCAATATCAGAGATAGGAACCCTTGAATGGGGATTAGCAAGAGGCAAGCTGAACAAGGCCCATAGCCCATGGCTTCCAAAGAAGGCTTTGGAGTCAATTTCTGAGTTACAAAGGCAGGATTCACCTCCAGAGTTCATTTCTGCTTTGCTGCCAACTTCTCAACACAAGAAAAGCCTGGATCATCCCTAGGCAGGAGGAGCCAGGCTTTTGTTGGCTCCAGTGCTCCTGCATCAGGCACTACCTGGGCACTCACTCCAGAGCTGAACCTATCTTTACAGCCAACTAATGCCAGTGGACAATGTCCCAGGAAGGATGCAGAATGCCCCAGAGGTCACAGCAATAAAGGGAACTTCCCTTATGCCACCACTTTCTCTGGATCTACCCTGCCTCTCTGCCACCTCCCAAGTCCCCCACTCAGATTTGTACAGTTCCATCTTCTCACCTGGCAATAAGCAATGCCAGCCTTACCTCTCAAAGGAAGGCAGCCCAAGGCCAGTCATGGGTCCTCAACTTAGCCCTCATAACAAGGGTGACTACAGACCACAGACCAGAGAAGACAGACACCAGGTGTCCAATGGGGCAGCAATGGGGCAGGCTCTCTGCTCCTAGGAGAGCACCAGGGAACATCCCTTGCATTCCTGGACTTATGAGCACAAGGGCTGAGAAGGGGCACAGCTCCTGCAGAAACCAGGGTCTGAATGATATCAGAAGCCATATCTCACAGGCAGGATCTATGCACAGGCAAATGGGTATGCTCCAGTCTTCCTGGAAAAATGAGTGTTAAGGTTCCAAATCGAGGGCAAGAAAAGGGTTACAGGGCCAAGATGCTTCCTCTAGGAAGAGATAGTACTGTATAGAGCTTCCACTGCACTGGCTCAGAAACCAGGCTAGGCATATGACCTTGGGCAACTTGCTTAACCTCTCTATGCCTTAGTGTCCTCATTTACAAAATGAAAATAATAGTAGCACTGAGAATCTCAGACAATGTTCAGGTAAAGCTCTAAGAACAATGCCTGGCATGTAATAAGTTAGTGGCTGTTATTACTGTCACTGACTTTTACTATTATTGTTGTTGTTGCTATTTCTCATCACACTCCTAGTCCTGGGCAAGACACCAAGCAGGAGGCCAGCTTGTTGGTGTCTTCCCAGGGGCTGGGAGGGCTGCATACTGTGTGAGCAGCACACAGGCTGCCCAGAACCACAAGAAGCACAAGAGGATGCCCCCACAGGTGGCAGCTGCCCTCCTCATTGTCTGCTCCCGTAGGGCTGTGGTCTACTCTCAGCCCTGGATCCGAGCTCTTCCTGGGAACCCTGGGTCCTTTGGCAGGGTTGGACAAGCAACCCAGGTACATATTCTGCAGCAATATCCACCATTCTCTAAAGCAAAAGCAGCAGATCACCCCACTTTCTGGGAACCACACAGGGAGGGAGGCAAGAAGGGAGAGGCAGATGGGCGCAGACGCAGGTCTTCTGGGCTCCTGCGGACACACAGAGTGCAGTCATCAATACACAGGAGCTCAATCCTGAGCCCTCCCTCCACTACTGTTACAACAGTGCATGTGTGCATGCACGCACACACACACACACACACACACACACTCCCCAAGGGATGGTGTCATGCAGGCTGACTCACTATCATTTCCTCAGAAGATAAAGAGTACAAGCAACAGAACATTTTGGTTAAGAGCTCATGTTCTGGAAGCAGACTCCCTGGCTTGAATCCCAGGCTCCAACTCTTTCTAGCTGCATGACCTTGAGCAAGTCATGTAACTTCTCTGTGCCTCTACTTTGTCTTCAAAATGGAAAAATATCAGCATAAAAACTCACAGAATTTCTGAGGATGGAAAGAGTAAATATATCTCAAGTACACTTAGAAGAGCATTAATTATTACTGTATCTCATAAGCTCAGTAAGTCAGAGCTTGACTTCTGGGCCATAGAAGAGGCTAGGTTCTCCTCTGGTTCTATATATCTTATTTACCATGAACCATTTTGCTGAACCCATCTCCGCTGAGAACTCATTGACAATTAGTCCTAATCCCTAGAGGGTCCCAATCGAAAATCACAAGGTTGGTGTATGTTCCAGATCTGGGCTTTGTCACTGTCCTCCTTGATGTCCCCAATGCTTCCTGGATTTGCTCTGCCCACAGGCTGCAACACACATGCCCCATATCGCTCATGCTTCCTGTTCAGCAATCAGAAACAGCCTCAGCTCACCGTTCCCCACATAGATTCTGAGTTTTTCCCTGGGGAGAACCTGCCATGGTTTTTCCACAAGAGGACAGATGTGTATCCTTTACAGGACTCCTAAGAATTTCTGACTCTGGGGATATCTGGAATCCAAGAAAGCAGAGGACACAGAGCCCAAAGCTTGAGGTTTAACTCTTTGAGTAATCAAGTCACTTCAACTTTCTGGGTTCCTGAGTTTGCTCTCCTGCAAAACAGGGGCAGCATTACCTACTCACAGGATAGAGGAAAGGATATAGCAAAAAGATGGGACAAGTCTACTGTAATGGCTGGCACATAGCAGGTGCTCAGTGCACCCGAGACACTGACTTTTATGTCCTTTTCCATGAAGACAGAAGAGAGAAGAGATCTGAATCGAAGAATTGAGCTGGCTTGGCCAAGCTCTCTGTTATCTTTAGCAAGATGTTGTGCTGTCAGGTGGTTAAGAAAAAATTCCTAACACAGGCTGGGCAGGTTTTATTGGCTGGGATTCAGAGCAGCTTTCTGTTCTGGGAAATGGTCCCCCTTCCAACCCCTTCTCTTTTCCCAGAATCTGGCTTATATGGTCAAAACCCACCTCACCGATGTTCTCAGAACTAGGCCAGGAGGCACTGTCTGGCACCAAGTGGGCCTCGTGTGGCCACCTGTGTCCTCGGTCACACATGTCCAACCTGGCCAATGTCCATATGGCTTTTGGAACAGCCCCATCATGCTTACTGAAGCAGCTGACACATCCTGGAAGGACTGAGAATACAGGCCCACCAGACCTGATGGCTATCACATGACACTATCACAAGGTGAGAAAACCACACCCTATAACTACCTCATCCTCCTCACTGGTTTGAATCCTGGTGGTCACCATAGCAACAGGCTCCCCGCTCCAGCCTGCCAGGCGGGGCTGATGCAATTCTCAGGCAGTGAGCAACTCCAACTCACTCACACAGCTCTGTTCCCACTCGGGGGTGGGTGAGTGGGGAGAACAAATGAAAAGGGAGGAGATGGGCACACAGCCTACAAAAACTCTACTTTCCCCTCAATTTGGCTCCAAGGACTAGATCTAAGGGATGAGGGCCATGAAATGAGCAGTGGGTTCTCTTCCCATGTCTCTAATGAATAGAGTGTCACTGCAGTGGCTGCCACTTCTGGGAGAAACATCTCTGAGGCCTGAGAAGATCTGGGGGAGGGGAGACAGTCTGTACCAGGGGCCTCTCAACTACCATGTGGCCCCTTCCTTCCCTGTCTTCTGAGTTAGCTCCCTGTCAGCTGAGCTGAGCTCTTTCTTCCCTCAGCCCACAGGGGACCCAGCTCCTCAGAATTCAACAGGTGCAGCTTCACCACTCTCTGCTCACTTAGGCCCTCTGCCTCCATTGTGTTAAAGTGTCCATAAATCCCGGAACTCTCCTACAAGCTAACATGTCCCCATGATACTCCCAGCCTCTCTATTCCACTCCAAAGGGGTCTCTGACTGCCCTGAGGAGTTTTATTTACTCTACACAGAGGACAAATCAGCCAAGAGCCACCTACATTATTAAAACATCCAGAGGGCTGGGGATTTAGCTCAGTGGTTCTGCTGCCTGCCTCGCAAGCACAAGGACCTGATTTCGATCACTGGTACCCAAAACCGCCCCCCCAAAAAAACATCCATGCCCCCAACTTCAAGGAATAGGCACTCAGAAAGTTAGGAGGTGAACTCACCCAATCCCCCCACCCATCCACAACACAAACACCAGGAAATGGGGAAGGAAGCCATGTTAGGAAAGCTGCCAATGCTAGAGTCCTCTAGCCTCTAGGCGCCTACCCATGAATGCAGGACTCTCCCTCCCGCAGGCGCTGTCCTGGAGAAGATGCCTCTAGTGCCAGGAATGTTTCCCTCTGGTAGCCCCACACCCTTCTGCACCCTGAAAGCCTCCTCCAGCCCTATGCTCCCTCCTACCTTCCCACATCAAGGGCATCCACCCAATCAGGAGCTGGGCCTCTGCACAAACAGGCCCTGCTCTGAGACCTTGCACCCCGCCAGAAGCCTGTGCTGGGAGGAGAAGGGAAAGCACACCTCCCGAGGGGCCAGTCACACTGTGCTCTCCCAGTGGTCACCCTGCCAGATGCGGGAAGTGATTAACTCCTTGGCCCACTTGGGAGATGGCATTCAACTATGGGATGTCCTGGTAAGGGGTCTTGTGGGAGGCTCCAGACCGTGGAGAGGAGAATGGCAGAGGTGGTAAACTATTGGAGCTGAGGTGGCTTCCAGACAAACAGATCAGTGGAACAGATTTGAATGAGTCTAGAAATATACCCATATATGTACGGTCAAGTGATTTTTGACAAGGGCACCAACATCGTCCAACAGGTAAAGAACAATTTTTTCAACAAATGATGCTGGGACAATTGGTAAATCCTTCTGACCTTGGATTTGGAAAAGGATTTTTAAATATATATATATACCAAATATAAATATATACCAAAAGCACAGGCAACAACAATAAGCACTGATAAACATCACATCATCAAAATTTAAAACTTGTCGTCAGGCACAGTGAAATAGTGTCTGTAGTCCCAGCTATTTGGGAGGTTGAAGCAGGAGGATCACTTGGGCCTAAGAGCTCAAGATCAGCTCAGACAACATAGCAAAATCTCCTCTGAAACAACCAAACAAAACTTTTGTACTTCTAAGGGCACCATCAAAGAAAGTGAAAAGATAACCCACAGAATGGGAGAAAATATTTGCAAACCATGTATCTGATAAAGGGCTTGTATCTCGACTATATAAACAAATCTTACAAGGCAACAATTAAAAAAAAATGTAGCCCAACTAACAAGGGCAAAGGGTCTGAAAAGAGCCAGTGGTGGTGGCATATGCCAGTAATCCCAGCACTCAGGAGGCTGAAGCAAGAGGATCACTGAGAGTTTGAGGCCAGCCTGGAAGGAATACATAGCAAGACCCTGTCCCAAGCAAAGCAAAGCAAAGCAAAGCAAAGCAAAGCAAAACAAAGCAAAGCAAAACAAAGCAAAGCAAAGCAAAGCCTGAAGAGACATTTCTCCAAGAAGATAAGATGGCTTTCTTTCATTCCATTGACAGATATCCAACGTGCACTTCTATGTGTCAGACAGCATGCTAGGTAATAGGGGCATAGCTGGGAGGAAACGCAGATTCAGCCCCTGTCCTAATTAGGCTTACCAGGATGGACAGATACTTAACAATGTGCTGTACTCCTGAAATGTCTTCTGGCTCACTTAATTGTCACAGTAAGTAGGCAGTCCTAGACTTCTCATTTATAGATGAGGAAACTGAGGCACAGAAAGGTTAGGTAACTTGTCCAAGATCACATAGCTAATAAATGATGGGGCCAAGATCACACTCAGGACAATCTGCTCCAAAATTTATGTTCTGAACTATTACATGATATTGAGCATTATGAGAAGTAACTCATTGTTGGGATTAAGGACCGGCTTAGAGGAGACGATGATGAAGTGGGTTTGAAGGTGTATATCAGGCAAATAGAAAGGGAAGTGAATTGCAGAAGCACAGGGCCTAGAATCAGTATGCAGTTTGGGGAACACTAAGGTATTGGTGTTAGGTACTAAAACTGAAGGTGTTGGGTGGCATGAGTGATAGGGCTGGAGAGACCAACAGATTCAGATGATGGAGGGCCAGAAGACTATGTCAGGCAGCAGACTCCTCCCAGAGGGTAATGGGGAGCCAGGAAAGGGTTTTAAGCAGGAGGGAGACTTGATCTGACTTTGATTTGGGGGAGCCACCAGATAGCTGGGAGGGGGTGGTGAGGAAAGGGTGCTTCCGGCTGACCAGCTGTGGGAGTTGGGAGAGACCATGACCTTGGCAGGTGACGTCCCATACTATCCTTGTCCTCACTGCATCCACATCTCTAACAAGAAGAGGGTAGGCAGGTGGGGGACCAGACATTGCTGGCCATCAAGGGATAAACAGAAAGGCACTCACTGCAAGGCACTGCATGGTTGGTGCCTGATGGACCTTTGGGTCGACTCAACAATGTGACTCATTGAGGACCAAAGGAGCCCAATGGGGACCCCAATTAAGACAAGAATCCCCACTATTCTACACCAGAAGGAAGGCTGTATCTAAGGAGAATACACTTTGTAGGGTACAAGCCTAGCCTCCAGCTGCAGTGCCCTCATGAGGGGAGCAGTTCTCAGAAGTGAGCTTTTGCTCTGAGGGAATCAGGCCAGGTGGATGTTCGCTGGACAGAGGGTAATAGTGTCCCATGAAGAAACTAAACCTTTTTTTGTTTTTTAAGGCATCTCCTGAGGTTCTGGCTGGGTACGTGGGTGGAAGGCAGAGCCAGACACTGTAACAGCTTTGTGTGCATTACCTCATTCAATCCTCTTAACAATCACACGGTGGGGTCTATCATCACCCTCATTTTGGAGAAGAGTAAATTCAGGCACAGGGAGGTTAAATAACTCACAGCCACAGGGCCAGTTAACAATGGAGGGAGAATCTGAATGCACCAGCCTGAGCCCAGAGCCAGCTCTTCTAAATACTTCCACCTTCCTTTTAACTGTGTGTTTGGACTCTTTCCAGCACAGCTATTGTGTCCAGAGCTACTGGCAAAGAATTAGATCAATTACAGGCCCTGATGCATATGCAAGCTCGTGATAATAGTCTACACCTATACAATGAATTATTTTACCCTTACATAGCCTTATAGCATAGGCACTTTATTATTCCCATTTTACAGATGAAGAAACTGAGGCAACAGAGAGATCAAGTGTCTTGCCCAAAGTCACATAGCTGCTGTGTGGCCAAACACAGACAGTCTGGTCCCAAATACTGTCCTTTCTCTTGCTACCTGATTAAATTGGTGATGTGTACTACACTGCACATATTTCTAACATGCCAAGCAGACAGGTCTCTTGGGTCACAGCCGATAAAATGCTGCAGCTACAAGGGCAGGACCACAACTAGAACATACACAACAGGAGCAGGGAGAAGCCAACAACAGAGACAGATGGAACAATGAGGACCTGCAAGCACGGTAGTCTTGCATCAACAGGTATGCAGACAGACAGCTGGTGAGACCAGCAGGGCCATGGCCTGGGCCTGCCTGCCAGGCAAGAACCACACAGCCACCAAAGCTGACACAAAATTTGCAATGGGGTGCATTCAGTCCTGTGTTAGTTCCAGAGGCAGGCCGGCCCGCTAGTGATCATGCAATCAGTCTGGCAGGTCACCTTTTGGAATATACTGTAAAGGAATATCTTACTTACTAAGGGTAGGTATTGCTTTGTGGAATAAATAAATAAATTTTTGGATGGATTTTGTCCCAAACTGTGGGAGTAACATTATTACTACTGAATAAATTGTAGTTTCTTCCTACAATGTAATTCTAGGCAGCTTTAACAACAAATAATTTAGAACTATAGGCAAGAACAAAGATAAACCTCAGAAACATAATTTTAACCAAAGAAAAAGGCAAGTCACAGAAATATACCGTGATTCTGTTTATATAAATTGCAGGCAAAAGCCAGGCATGGTCGTGCACGCCTGTAATCCCACCACTCAGGAGGCTGAGGCAGGAGGATTGTCACGAGTTCAAGACCAGCCTGAGCTACATAGTGAATTCAAGGCCAGGCTGAATTACATACCCAGACCCTGTCCAACAAACAAACAAACAAACAAAAAACCTACCATGCCAAATAAATAAAATATAATAAATTATAGGCAGAACCGCTGCTATATTATTTAGGAATATATACCTATGTAGTAGAACAAAGAAGAAACAACACAAAATTCAAGACAGTAGGTACTTCTGTCTGCAATGCATAGTAGGGACAATGTTGAGGGTTGAATTGTGCCCCCTCAAAAAAGATATATTAAAATCCTAACTCCAATACCTTAGAACAAGACCTTATTTAGAAACAGGATCTTTACACAGGTAATCCAGTTAATACAAGGTCATCATCGTGGGCTCTCATCCAACATGACTGTGTCATTGAACAGAGGGGAAACATGGACACAGAGACACAGGGAGAATGCCATGTGAAGATAAAGGCAGAGGCCAGTATGGGACATCTACACAGACTCCCACAAACCCCTGGAAATGAGAAGAGAGTCTGAAACAGACTCTTCCTTTCAGCCCTCAGAAGGAACCACCCGCTGACAGACACCCTGACCTCAGATTTCTGGCCTCCTGAACTCCGTAAGACACTGCATTCCTGTTGTTTTCTTTTCTTTTCTTTTTGGTACTGGGGATCAAACTCGTGTCCTTGCACTTGTGGAACAGGCAGCGAAACCACTGAGCTAAATCTCCGGCCCGCATTCCTGTCGTTTAAGCCCCTTGTGTGCAGTACTTTGTATCACATTTTATATGCCCTTTTGCATATATGATATATTTCAAGTGTAAAATAAAAATGAACACGTAAGGGGAGTCCAACCCTTATACTTTACAGTCGAGAACATCAAGGACCCACCTGGGATCACACAGTTAGGGAGTGGCTGAGCTGAAACCAGAACCCAGGTCTCCTGCCTCCAGCTCAGTGAAAGCCATATCATAGTCATGGCCTGGAGGTGTCTGGAAAAGGCCAGACTCTGTACATGGAACCTGGGACTCACTGTCTTCAGGCGATAAGCAGAGACCCTTCATTTTTGTGTGTGTGTCATGGACCTAGGGAAGTTTGGTGAAGCCAATGGACTCTTCTCTGAAGAATGTTTTTAAATACATACAAGTAAAATACATGGACTACAAAGGAAACCAATTCTATTTAAATGCTATGTTAGTCACGGAGACACTCACAAGTGCAAGAGAATTAAGTAGGTGAGGCACTCAATAAACTCTTGATGATTATTATTATTAATATTAGGAGTGTCCCCCTTCTGTGGCCTTGGCCCAAAGTCATCAATGCTGAGGAGGAGACCCAGAGACCCTTGCCTCAGAAACAGCCCTTATTTTTTTAAAAAAAAAAAGGAAAAAGGCCATATGCAAGTCCATCTGGGGCCCAGACTCAGTCAAAGGATGAGGGATGCTGCCCCTGAATTGCAAGCCCCCGTGAGTGATGCCACTCCTGACAGGGTCTGCTGGAGAGAATAAGGGTGAGAGGAGAAGGACCTTCAGCAGGGTTTACCAGGAGGCCAAGTTGGGCCTGAGGGGAGAAAACTGACAGAGCCACGAACAGCCTGGGGGCTTATGTCTGCTATACCTCCGGTTGTATGTATTACTGCAGGGCATAAAATGACTTAAAGGATGGGCCAGGTACTCACACACATTTTATAGCTGAAGGTAATTTCAGCCTCACAGCTGCATCAGTGAGTACAAATTATACCCTGAATTTATAGATGAGGAAACTGAGGCTCAAAGATGTAACAGCTTCATTGAATCAATATTCAGAGTACAGTCTCTCTGTCCCTAAGCAGGATGTTGAATCCAGACCAGCAACCATTCATTCACTCCTTCCTTCATTCACTCACTCAACAAGTAATCGTTATATTTCAGAAACTATTCTGGGAGGTGGAAGTACAATAAGAGAACAAAATGAACAAAATGTCTATTCCTTTGGTGCTGAGTTCATGCAACCATCACACACTGCATGAATACCCAGCTTGGGGGAGACAGGGCAGTGGACACCCCACAGAGCCTGTGGCTGGGTTAATGGAGGCATTAGTGTTCTTTGCTGACAAAAGCAGAGAAGGACAGATGGTGCACATTCCATTGCAATTACTAAACCTTAACGAAGTCTGTGCTTCAAGGAAACCAGTTGTAGGGGAATTTGCTGTGGTGGGACACTTATCCAGTAGACACACTGTCACTCAGTGGAATTGTTATTTACCTTCCAGCCTTCAGGAGGTGCTGCTGCTAAAAGAAGGGGACAGGAGCCAGCCCACCTCCTAAGTGTACAGAACCATAAGACTCCCAGCTCAGCCACACCATCCTCTCTCAGGTACACAAGGACTGAAGCCCTCAAATCTCACCTACTCAGCATCTATCTTGGGCTTTTCAGAAAGTTCCCGTAGTCTACAAGTCAAGGGTTTTTACAACCTGGCTGAGGAGATTTGTTAGGTCCTCTAACCACCCCCTCTTATCAGCTAACAGCATCCATTCCGCTCTCTGAATCCTAAACCAGCCCTATGAGCTATGTCTCACTGGAGAGATATGTCTGGACATTAAGTGAGGTCTTTGGAATTCTAATCTGGGCTCTACAACTGTGCCATTTCTCTTCCTTTACCTACACATTCTCTGGGGCTTAGAGGCTTCCCAGTAATCTTGAGAATATGTAAGATTTGTCTGTGCTAATCCCCAGCAAATGTTTTATCAATAATAATAATTACCCTTTACTCTGGTATAAAACAGTGTGGATAACACACACCATCAGCGCTCATTTTCCTATCTGGTTTTTACACAACCCGAGGATACACATAGGTCTGTGTTTATATCCCCCATAGCGGGGTGAGTGATGGAGAGAGGTTCAGAGAGAATGATTTTACCTGAACACAAGCTGGCTTCCTGGAGTGGGCCCCTCTAGGTCCTTCCCCCGCCTCTCCACCCTGTTTTATTCCCCAGCAGGAGATCAGAGGAAGGGAGGCTGGGGTATTTCCACACACAGCCCCACTCTCCCCACCCTTGCTCCTCCCCATGGCCACTCAGGCGGTGTGCTCCACTGAAGGTGGCAGCCCCTTCCCAGAAGCCCTCACTTCCTGGCCTCTGTCTGCAGGTCTGGAAACCAGCCCTGCCCACACCACGGCCACAGTTCTGGAACAAGCTCCCCACATTCCTGCTCTGACTGTGCCACCTGTTTCCACCACACCTGATGGACGAAGCAATGACTAACCAGGTGTGGACTCTGCTCTCCTGATGGCTGGACCAGGGCCTCTCTGAACCTCCCAACAAGCACCTACTGAGGAATTCCTTGGGAACCAGGGAGAGGGGTCAGGGAGAAAAAGAAAAAGGAAGGAAACACACAAACCCCTTGGGTCTCAGATTTCTCTTTGAATTAACCCAAATAAAACCAGGAAAATGGGAACAGGCCACCACACCAAGAAGTTGGGCTAAGGGAGGCCCAAAGTAGAAAAAGAGGTAGAGACGCCTCAGAATCTGGGCTTCAGGCCAAGCAGGGCTCCTCCTGCTTGTGGAAACTGATCTGGCCACAAGCTGGGAATAGGAGCGGGCAGCCCCTTGCAGCAATGGACATTTCCACATTGCTGCTTCCGGATGGGCCTGGGGGAGGTCAGATGGGCAAGTGCCAGCCTTGAGGGGGAAGGTGCAGGCATCTGATGCTCAGCTCACCCAGCCCCAAGGAGCCAGCCAAGCCTCTGGGAAAGGAGAGGTGCTATCTGTTGGTTTCTGAGCCTTCATTCCCACTTATCTCCCTTGGTATAAACATCCAGAGTTAGTGCTGGGAGGTAGGGCTGTTAGCTGGACCCTGTGGCTAGATCCTGAGCAGCAGACAAGAACAGAGAGGAGGGATCTTCTTCGAGGTGTGACAGCTGCACATGATTTTCTTCCTTTTAGTTTTAGGGATCTTTTAAAAATCCTCAATCATTCCATACATTCATTGTATAAAGTGGAAAAAAATCTGTCCTGGAAAATCACAGTGGTTCTAAGGAGAAGAAAGACATCACACAGTGGCACAATTCTTTGTGAATTAGTATGTTGAAATGACCAGGAATTAGGACTTCCAGCATGGACCTCACACAGGCCTAGAGGCTGGCCAGTTTGAGACACTTCAGGGATGCTGTCAGTAAACAGTCCGGGTTTGTTGGCAACTGGGACAAGCTGGCACATGGGCCCGTGCCTCTACATCATCAGGGGGTGCTAGGCAGGAAGACAAAATCCCCTGTGTGTGCTCCTCATGCCTCGCTGCCCTGTCTCCATGAAAGGATCATAGGAGAATCCAGGAAATCACACCTCCCTCTGGGAACAGGCTGCATTATCACCTGCTTTGTGAAACTGTCCCTGTAGGCTTTCATGTCCTTGACCTTGAAAAAAATGTGGTAAACAAGATGCAGCAATACAGTGTCCACACAAGAGCAAAAACACAGATTCCTTACCTAATTTGTGTTCATTGTCCTCACAGTAGATAGTGTCTTCTCATAGGACTGTTCGAATAATAGGGAGTTAATATACATAAAGTGCTTGGAGCTAGGTGTGGTGGGACACACCTGTAATCCCAGCTACTTGGAGGGCTCAGGCAGGAGGAATGTGAATGAATTCAAGGCCAGTCTGGACTACTTAGCAAGATCCTGTCTCAAAATAAAAAGGGTTGAAGGTGTTGCTCAGTGGTAGAGCACTTGCCTAGCATGCTCATGTCCCTGGGTTCAATCCCCAGGGCTGCTAAGCAAATAAATAAACTGCATGGAGCAGTGAGCACAGAGCAAGTGCCAGGTTACTCTCAGTGATTATCACTGGGATCTTTCCACTAGTCACATCATTTTTTGGTTTCAACAGTATTAAAACAACCTCAATACTTGGAGACAGGAGGGCAGTGGTGGAACTTTAAAGCGACAGCCTGAGAAGGTAAGCAGCTACCAGCAACTCTGGGTAATAAGAAAGGGGAAGTAAATCAGGATGTCAATTAAGAAAGAAAACTGCTGTAGTCCTTGAGGTAAGAGCTTTGTTTCTTTTCTATAATAAACTTAAAGCTTCTGCTTGTAAATTCATATTATTGCTTCAGTTTTAATTTCCATTATCACTAAAGCAAGAACTCATGCTAGTCAGTGACACTTCTGTGACAACTCCACAGAAACTTTTCAGCAGCTTGGCCTCTAGGGAGGCACAAAGGTGAGAGAAAAGTAGTAAAACAGCAAGGAACACCTAATAGGACCCTCACAAAGTGTTACATACATACTTGAATCTGATGATAGGGATACAAGATAAAAATCCAAGACATCTAGTTAAATAGGAACTTTGGATAAGCAACAAATATGGTTTTAGTATACATATGTCCCAAATTTTGCATGGGAAATGCTTATATTTTAAAAAATTATTCATTGTGTATCTAAAGTCAAAGTTAACTGAACATCTTGGTTTTGTTTTTGTTCATTTGGTTTTTGAGATGTGGTCTTGCTGAATTGCCCGGGCTGGTCTTGAATTCTTGGGCTCAAGTGATCTTCCTACCTCAGCTTCCCACGTAGCTGGGTCTACAGGTGCACATGTGCTGTAACATACTTTTTATTTGATAAAATATTCAGCACCCTGTCTGGGGTTGGTAAGGTGGTTCCCATTTGGTAGGTGAGGAAACTGAAGCTCAAAGAGGTAAGTAAGCAGCTGGGTAACTGTCCCAAGAGGTATTCAAAGGCCATATGCCTTGTCAGTGGCACCTGCCCATTTCCACCGCACTCCTCTCTGAGGAAAGGCCAGGCCTTGAGCCAGAGAAACAGCCCTCAGCCACCTGCCTACATGAGATCCTGCATACAGAAAGAGCCATTTCTTCCCAGAGAGGGAGAATCTCTGCACCCCAAACCAGAGAGCATCAGGAAGCCTTCCGGTGAGCACAGAGCCAAGAGCAGGAGGTGCCAGAGAGGGCTGCACTCAGCCAGGGTGGCACCCACAGCTCTTCTGGGAGCCACCCCTGCCTGGGGCTGGGATCTGAAGGCAGAGAGCCCAGGAAAAACTCAGGAAGCTCCAGAGGAAACCCCTTAGGAAGTCCTGAAATAGTTCCACAACCAAGACAGAAAACTTCAGAAAGAACAGTCATGAGACCCATGGGGTGGGGGGGTGCTGAGTCCAGGGCATAGACCCAGACTGCAGCACCAGACAGTTTAGCGAGCTCATGACTGCTCACGCTGGGGGCCACCAAAGAGGCCTGGAACACACCGACCGTCCCCAGAAGGGGCCCCGCTTCTACACTCCTGGACACCAAGGTGGCGTATCACTTCAGTCATTCTCAGTTCTATTTTTATGCAAAGGTGGCAAGGAACAACAAATGTTCCAAGCAGAACAATTAAGTCACCAGATTCTACACTTGTCTTGCAAGCCCAGGGACCATGGCTGACCTTGATTGTAAGCAGGGATAGGGAAAGCTGGACCAAGAGTCTAAATATAGAGCCTGCTCCCCAGTCAGCGACTGCCCCCAACCCAGGTGAATTTCAGCTTCATCTTCACCTGCCAAGAAAAGCCCAAGAGTGTTGCTCCAGGTAAAAGACAACAGGTGCAAAAGTCATCTACAACTGGGTGTTGAGTCTAGAGGACTGGGAGTGAGATTAGGGCACCAGGAGGTGAAACTGTGCTAGAGATGGGTTGGAGTGGGTCTCTGCCAAGATTCCCACACCATGCTAAGGAGTTTCAATTTTATCCTACAGGAAAGGAGGAGTGAGGAGGCACTGGATTGTTGAGTGACTAAATTAGGGCTGGGATGGATGTGGCAGGAGTCTATATCCTTCCCACCCAGTGTGGGGAGCTCTGAGGGCTCCTTAGAACTGCAGAATAGGATGCTGGCCCCAACCTGCACAATCAGAACACACATTTTCAGAGCACACTCCAAGTGATTAATGTGTTCTGGTCCAGGCCAAGCCATGAGTTATGGCTGAGGCAGAGAAAGGGTCACTGGTTTTATCTCTCTAATATCCTTTGCTGACTGCCCTCCTACCCTTCCTGCACCCAGCTCTCTTTCCTCCTTACATCCTCCCAGTTCTTGATTCTCTTAGGTGGTCATAAGCTAGAACAACCAACCTCAGTGCCCTAGCAAGCTGGGTGTTGTGGTACATGCCTATAATCTCAGCATTTGCCTCTTTTCTGGGGGAGGTTACTGAGACGGTCTCACTATGTAAACCAGGCTGGCCTTGAACTCACTATGTAGGCCATGCTGGTCTCAAACTCACAATGATCCTCCTGCCTCAGCCTCTCAAGTTCTGGGATTACAGGTAGGCACCACCACCCTGTCCCAGTATTTGTCTTTAATCATAGCATTTGAGGGGCTGAGGCAGGAAGATCATGAATTTAAGGCCAGCCTGAGCTATTAGTGAGGCCCTGTCTCAAAAAAATCAAAAGATGATAGGTAGATAGGTAGACAGATAGATAGATAAAAATAACCACCATCAACAAATCACAAAGCATTCCCAAGCTCCTACCTGCTCAGCGCTCAGTAGGGTGTTGGAGTTCAGAACACACAATCCCAAAATATGACTGTAGGGGGACCAGAAAAGAGCACTCCAAAATGCACTTCTTTGCCAATATTTTGAGTCGGGTATTCTGAGATACTACAGATGCCTGCACAGTTCTGAAAATGGGTCCCTTTATAAGAGAAATTTACATCTACAAAGGAACTCTACATTACTACCCCTATCAGGAAGGGGGGCTTGTGCTAGACAACTTTGCTTTTTGAAAATCTTCATAATAAGCAACCTTTATTCACTATACAATTCATCCCCTACCCTGCCATAACTTGTACTGTCACCGCCCCCTAGAAGACCCAGGGCCCTATTCCTTTCTGTAGTTCAGAATGTCATATGGTCATCCCTTGGTATACCCAAATCCTTAAATGCTCAGGTCCCATGGTGCAGTATTTACATATAAGCTATATATACAACCTCCTATTTATTGCATTTTTAAAAAATTCTTTTATTGGTACATTTTAGGTATACAATACGTTTACATTTATCATTGGATGCTTGTACCTGTACATGATGTATCTTGGTTCTTATTTTTTTCCCCATTACCTGTGCGCCCTTCACCCCCTCCACCCTTCCCTATTTACATAGATTTCATTTCCATTTTTTTCTTTTCTCATAATTTTTCCTTTCCCTTCTTTCCTTTCCCCTTCCCCTCCTTCTATTTACTTTAAATCATGTCTAGATTACATGTAACATCGAATGCAATGTAAGTATCATGCAAATACCATGTAAATAGTTGTATTATTTAGGGAATAATGACAAGGAAAAAAGTTCCCATGTTTAGTACAGATGCTTTTGGGTTGTTTTGTTAACATGTGTTATACCACCGAACTTCTTCACTCTCAGGGGCCACAGACAAATTTTTTACTGAATATTTTTGACCTGGACTTGAACAGGAGTGGAACAAACATGGAACCCCTGGATCTGGATGTCTGACTATGCACTTCAGTCATCTGAGGCTTCTAGTCTCATATTGTGTGAGATTCTCCTGCATGGGCATGGAATTAAAACAGTTTCTCTCCTGTTCATTTGTCTTATGTCAATGCTATCTAGAGCCTAGCCAAGGAAAGAACCTAGTTAAGGGTGAATGGAAAGGAAAACATTGGTTAAATGATCCAGTCTCCTAGCAGAGAAACTTCTCAAACATATAGATGCCCAGTCCCAACCCTGAATCAAGTTCCCTGGAATCTGGGCACCTCTGTGAAAGGGCACAAGTGAGAACATCCAGACAGAACTGGACTGTAACCTAAGAGAATCTGTTTAACCTCTGTAGAGGCCTGGGGGGAAGTACCCTTATCCATAAAATGGGATAAAAATAACTGGAACTTCAGCAGGTTGTTGAAGATTAAATAGGATACTGTTTATAAAGTGCTTAGGACAATATCTGGCACCCTAGAATTCGGCCTTTGTTATTCTTCATGGCCCTAAGGAGTTTAGAGTCTGGCAGAGAAGAAATGACAACTGGCATGAAACGCTATAAAGCAGTGGTAGCGAACCAATGACAGGAGTGCCTGTTCACCGTCACCGCTTGGGAGGTAAACAACATAAGACAAATAGACGAGAAAGTGCTAAATGAGGTGAGTTGAAGATTGTGACCCAGGAATCTCACTAAGGTGAGTGCTATCAGACCTGGAGGCCTTGCTCAGGTGGTAGTTGAGCTGAGGCTTGAAGCTGAAGAGTTCACCAGAGCACAGGTTTGCTGTGGGATGGTGAGAGGCCTCACTGGCTAGTACAGGGAGAGTGTGCTTAGATGTTGGGAAATCAGAGTGGATGCTTAGGGAATGTTGAAGACAGTTTGGACCAGATGTGGAAATGGCCCCTATTGATGTTTCTGGAAAACAGAGAGGCAGATAAATTGAGTTTAAGTCTTTATTCTTTTCTGAAGCTTGGGAAATGATGAGAAAAAAGTCTGCACATGTTCAGTACAGATGCATTTTTTCTGAATATTTTTGATCTGTAGTTGGTTGAATCCAAGAATGCACAGTCAAGTGGAAAAGGAGTGAAGTATCTGACTCAGGGAGGAGGCTCGAGGATACTGCAGGCATCTGCTACGAGGGCTACAAGTGGTAGCAGCTGACCAGCCACAGACAGGGTCCTCAGGCCAGAGCTTTTCTATTTTGTGTCTCATCTGCCTTTCTAAGGAGCTGAAGTTAGAATCAGCTCCTACTTTTGCTCTCTCCAGTTTCTGGACCCAAAGACAGTACAGTGCTCACTGGCCCACCTGGGTGGGCACTATTCTGACCTCCCAAGGTGGCGAACATTTGGTCAGGAGCTGCCATAGGTCTACAAAATGCCTGGCGGCCTGAGTCAGGGAAAGTGGCCATTCCACACAGCTGGGAGGCATACCAGCTGGTCTCTCCTTTACCCTCTCAGTGGTACACTAGGAAATTAATAACTATTTCTGCTCCATTAACACTAAATTTAGCCCTTGGGGGGAAATGCGGGTAGGAAGGACATGGGATTTGTCTCGAAAGAGTCACTCATAAAGGACAGATCCCTAAGATTCTGTCACAAAGGAAGGGGGTGGGCAGAAAAAATCCACTAATCACCATGCCAGCCCCTGTCTCATCCCTAAGATGAAGTGAACAAGTTTTCACAGGTTTGCTGTGAGGACTAAATGAGTTTATGAGTGTTAGACACTAGCTCAAGTCTGGTACCCTTTAGGTATCAATTGCTTTGTTGCTTTTATTTATTTTTTTTGGTACCAGGGATCGAGCTCAGGTCCTTCTGCTTGTGAGGCAGGTGGTGGAACCACTGAGCTAAATCCCCGGCCCAGTTGCTTTTATTTTTATTGGGAAATGGATTCATAAGAGAGAGATGTCAGGGATTGCTTCACATCTAGCTGGAATCTAGAGCCACAGAAGGGTCTGACTTGATTCAGGATCCACTGTTAGTCCTGTAAATAGGACTAAAAGGCAGAGGGATTAAAGGCCCTGTACCCAAACATGGTCCCTGGATTGCCACCAACAGCACCTAGGAATCTACTAGAATGCTGAACTTTATGTCTCATCCCAGACCTACTGATCTGAGACGCTTAATGAGATCCCCAGGCGGTTTCCATGTTTATTACAGTTTGAGAAGCCACTCTAGGTATTTGATTCTAAGGAAACCCATTTCCTTCCCTCCTTATTCCCACTACAGAAAATACTGGACCTAGGATTCTGGGAGATGGAAGTAGATAACACCAATGCAGGGTACTAAATTACTCTCAATCACATGTTCAGAAAATTCTTTCCTTCTTTATTACTTTCAAACATGCCTATTGCTGATGAAGAAAGATTTTGTTCTCTCTCTCCTTTTCCCTTTAACCAAAGAAACAGGGGGGCTGGGAATTAGATCCTTCCAAGAGCAATGGTGTGTAACTAGAATTAATAGCACTGTCTAGTTTTTTATGCATTTACTTGTAAGGCAACCTTTTGTTTATTGTAACTGCTACAAGTTTTCCATTAGTTTTCTTTCTAAATAAGTTGTATCTTAATGAATCAAATGGAAGAAAAAACATTAAGTCCATAATAACAATGGTGTGTGAAAATTTCAAAAATCACAACAGTGGCATATGAATGACCGCAGCTTGGTAAATTATTATTCCCTGTAGTCAATAAGGGCCCTTTGTGATCATTTTATCCACTGTTACTTTGTAGGTCATGAAATCACTGTTATAGGTCATGATCATCACATTTTTATTTTTGTTTTTCATGGAGTAGAATGGGAAAGAATAGAAGGGCATAAAAATACCAGTGCATTTCAAGTGTGATAGGGTAAGAGCTGTTCCATGAAACTTTGTTATATGTAAAATGTTATGCAAGCATATGAGTTGTAGTGTATGGGTTCTAGTACAAAGAGTTAGCAAGTCACTCCTCCAGCCCAGTCTCGACTGGTAGATGGCCCTGGCCTCTGCTAACTGAATCCCAATATGTAGAATTTACCCCTTTAGCCAGGTCACCCATGGTTAAATTTCTCTTAACACTACATCCTAGACCTTCCCACCATAGCTCTCTGGCTCTTCTCTCATGACATAGAACTGACCACAGTAACCACTGCCATAAATTAGTGGGTGCTTCTCAATTCTCCTGAGGTGAGGGAAGATGTACTGAGTCTCTGCTTCAACCGCACAAAAAGAACTGTAAAGAAGCACTAGAGAGACACATCCTTTTTGGAGGAATGGAGCTCTTATTACCAAGATCTGCTCTTCTGGCCTGCCATGTCTCTGGGTATTGAGCAGCCCTGTGTCAGGGGCCTTCCTTGACAGATATCTCTTCCCTGGAAAAAAAGTGATAGAGGAGAGGCAAGAGGGTGGAGGGAAGGGCAGGAATACCAGGAGGCAAGTGGGAAAGTGGTGGAGAGACCACAGGGTGGTACCTGGGGGAGGGAGCTTGTCAAGGCTGGGTGTGGTGATACAGAGCTACCTGTAATTCCAGCATGCTGGGAGGCTGAAGCAAGAGGAGCACAAGTTAAGCCCAGTCTGGGCAAATTAGCAAGACCTGTCTCAAAAAATAAAAAAGGATGAGTATGTAACTCTGGCTGTGTTCTGGAAGCACAGAGGGGCTGGTGGGGACAGAAGAAGGGCCAGAGGAGGGAGGAGGCTAGGGTAGCAGGTTGAAGGTAGTGGGAAGAGAAGGGTCAGGAGCAACTAAGTCCCTGGGGGCAACTGAAATTTCACATTTCCCCCCTAAAAAAAGAAAGCTGACTGAGAGGGAGTGGTACATAGGTCCCTATACCACATCAAGCAAGAGTTTCTAAAAATGCCACTGACTCAGCGAAGGAAGTGAGATGCCACTGAAATTCTGAGCAGCAAAGGGAAAGGAAGAGAGAAGCTAGCACACACACGTCCCCCACTCTCACATTCCTGCTTTGGTTCTCAGCTCTGGTTCTCAGCTTGGGGCAGCTTTTCTCCCTCTGGCTCACCACACACAGGCCCTTGGTGAAATGGGACCTCCAGTCCTGTTTGGGCCCTTCTGGCCTCAGCCAAAGGGGGTCTGCTAAGGTGTAAGTGCTCAGGCTCAGGGTGCCCCAGAGGACCAGCATCTTACAGGGGGCTTTCTGAGACTGGGGGCTTGGGTGGGTGTGGGATGGGGCTGGAGGAGCTGCACCATGCCAGCCTGTCATTAGCATGCACCCGGGTGAGTTCAGACACAGTGGCCAGCTCTCAGCCCAAGCAGCCCTGGCCTGGGCAAGGAAGGGCTCTTGGTGCTCTGTGGCCTGATTTATGGCTGAGAGTTTTTTCTTTCTGAAACCGTGGAGGTGAATTTTAAAAGGCCGGAGAGCAGGGCCAGCACATTTAGGTTCTGCCAAGTCCTCTTTTCCAGTTCCCATTTTCTTGCCCCTGGCTGCCACTCTTCACTGGAAGCTAGGTACTAACTGTACCCTATCTCCACCTCCAAAAATTCTCTCTCTCTCTCTCTCTCTCAGCATTTCTTGCCAATAATCACAGAAATGAGGTAATTCTGGGATATGGACTCTGAGTGCCCGTGGAGAGATGTCCTTGGGATCCTCTCCTAGGAAGAGGTAACATGGTTGGTGGGGGCTAACAGGACAACTGGGGGCTGAGCTGCCCACATACCATGGGGGAGCCAAGACACAGTCTTCACAGTTGTCACTCTGGCTAGGGAGATCAACCAATCAATCAACCTGTGAAATACCAGCTGCCAAGAGGCCCTCACTATACTGCTATGTGGGAGAAAGTACAGTTTAGAATCAAGCAAACCAAAGGGCCAGGGATTTAGCTCAGTGGTTCTGCTGCCTGCCTCGCAAATGCAAGGTCGCAAGTTCGATCCCTGGTACCAAAAAAAAAAAAAAAAAAGAATCAAGCAAACCTGATGTTCAAAGCCTGGCTTGTCCTCTAGGTTGATGACCTTGAATTATGTTCCTGAGCCCCAACTTCCTCCCTAACAAACAGAGAAAATAACTCCTGCCTCATGAGACACAGCCTTTAAAGATTGGTGATAACCTGTCAAATGCCTAGGCCAGAGCCTAGAGTAGGTACTGAACTGGTATTGGCTATAATCATAATTGTGGATGGAACCTGACTAGGCTATAGAATCAGAGATCTGAAATCTGGTCACCATAAGCTGGGAGACCTTCAGCAAAAACTCAGCCTCTCAGGGTCTGTTTCCTCATCTATATCACAGGAGATAATAATTGTTGCCCTTTATGGGGTTTTATGATAATGCATGTAAAGTACCTAGCACAATATCTGACACAGAGCAGGCCTGATTATATGTTATATTCATCTCCATTCTTTCTAGACCAAAGGGAAAAGTCAAATTTCTATGAACCCAATGGGACTGGTGGACTTTCTTTTTGGGTACCGGGGATTGAACTTGGGTCCTTGCGCTTGCACAGCAGGCGACAAAACCACTGAGCTAAATCCCTGGCCCTTTGGTGGACTTTCTTTTCATTAGGCCCAATGGTTCTCTGTACCTCTGCAAAATCTACACACTGTTCCCAAAGAGGGCTCCACTGGGTATCACAAAAAAATACACTGTCACTGACTGCAAAACTCTCATAAAGGGAGAGGTTCTTCCTAAAACTATGCCTTCAAAAAATGGCTCACAAGCTGTTAAGGCTGTTAATATGCCACTAGATAAGGTAACCACAAATAAGGAAATCAATTGCTGCTGTGGGGAGTTGATGTCCCCCCCAGTCAGAGAGATAACTGGGCTTAATTACACAGCATCTTTACTCTCCATAATCATGATCCATTAAACCCATGCAGCTGTCTAGGCAGCAATGCCCCGGGGGGAAGGGGTTAGCCCGGCACACTAACAGGATCAGCCTTTCAATCCCATGAAGGCCACATCCTTCCCCAACAGCCCTCAGTAAATTCACAAGTTCCTAGTCAATCCTGAGCTATTTGAGGAGGGACTGACTTCATCAACATCCCAGGGAGACCAGTGGTCTTGCTGCCTGGAGCGATAACATCTCTGAGCTCCTTTGGCACTGATCCACCTGCGGGACCTAGCCAACCTACCACTTCTGCAGACTTTGCTCATCTTAGGCAAAATGCATGATCACATCTGCCACATCACCTGTGCTCTAGAGGGACATGACAGCATCAGCAGAGAGAGGAGAGACAAGAAAGGGAAAAATGGCATCTGACCAATGGGGTCTTCACAGAGCTCACTCCATCTAGTCCCATCTCCTGAAAGCCAGAGTGACCCTGACATTTTCTGTATAACCAGTAACCCATATTCATCTTTTGTTGTCGTGTGTGGTTGGGGAGGAAGGGCCAGAGAAGACAGGAATTAAGCATGGGGCCAGAGAACAGAGGAAGATCAAATCTAGGGACACAGAACTGACTGGCTTCTCCCTCCACAAAGGGTCATAGTACCAGTTGGTCCCACCTCAAAGGGCTCTCTGCCAAATGCCTCGAGCAAGGGGAGGTTTGAATATCTGTCCCCAACCTCCATATGGGGGTGCACTCCACAGTCTGCCCATTGTCCTGATTTCTTTCTTCTCCCCCATTCACAGAGTCTGGAGAAGGTTCTCCCCAAGCTCCAGGGACCAGCAGAACATCTTGCTGCCAAGGCACCCACAGTTCCAATGGACCATATCTTACCCTAAGAAAAAGAAGCTGAGGCAGATCAAGGTCAAACACCAAAAAATAACCTCCCCTACAACAGCCCTGGAGACAGATGTGTCTGCAGGCTTCTCCTATTGATCCAAACAGTCTTCAGAGCAAAGGAGATAGGACCTGGTAAGTAATACCCTGGTGTATCGCCTTAGCCTACCACAGCCAAAGGCCTGGCAGGAGGCAAAAGACTCAAAGTTAGGCCAGGATTTAGCTCAGTGGTGCTGACACCTGCCTCGAAAGCACAAGGTCCCAAGTTCAATCCCCAGTACCAAAAAAAAAAAAAAAAAAAAGAACTAAAAAGACTCAAAGTTGTCCTGAGACCACCTAAAGCTGCCTAGTTCCGGTTTTGCCTCCCAGGGCTCAAGCTGATCGAACAGCTGCTGCACAAACACTGTAGTGAAGCCTTCCAATCACAAGCCCTAGCAAAGTACAAGTCTCCCTTGGGGGGGGTCTCTGAATCCACTTACAAGCTACTACAATTACTAAAGCCACACACCAGAAAACTTGTGAATGGGGCAGTTATTGGGTTTCTGGGATTTCAGGTGGAGCAAGAAGTTAAAGGAGCCAAGAACTCAGAATTTTTTCCTTTCTCTCTCACACTTGTGTAGTCAAAAGCCATCAGGGTATGAGGCATTGGGCTAGGCCATTGATGGTGAACATTTTAAAGCTTTCAATCATACAAACAGCTCGTTGCAGTGCACATGCCATCAGTTCACCACCCGTGGTGGGCACTCTTTTAAAAGCTGGGGTGTGGCTCAGGGGATGAGCAATTGCCTAGCATGTGCAATTGAGGCCCAAAGTTCAATCCCAGCAAGTGAGTGGGGCTGGCTGTACCTATTAGTCCCCTTGCCACTTTCCCAGCCCCTTCCAAACTCATCTGAAAGACATTCACGGATCCCTGTTCAATGATGAGGACTGTGATGAGATAGAAGCCAGGGCAATTCAACAGCACTCCTCACCTTCAAAGCACTTTATAAACATTAACTAATCCACACCACACCTACGAAAGATGACACAGCCTCACTTCTCAGAGGAGTGGGCACAAGGAAGATACCAAAATCACCCCCAGAAACAGATCATACCTCAGACATGGCAGAGCCAAGTATTCCATCTTACTCCTGAGAGAAGCAGAATAGATTTTCTCATCACCTGTCTATCTCTACCTCCTTAGTATCTAAGTTACTTCTGACTAATTCACCACGAATGGTCTCATCCTTTTTTTTCCTTTTTCTTTTTCTTTTTGCTGTACTGAGGATTGAACCCAGGGGCACTCTACCACTGAGCTGCATCCCTAGCTTATTTATTTATTTATTTATTTATATTTTAAGACAGGGTCTTTTTAAGTCACCTAGAAGGAACTTAAACTTTCAATCCTCCTGCCTCAGCCTCCCTCAGTGCTGGGATCACAGGCATATGCCACTATACCTGGCTCATTTCTTTCTTTTCCCAAAGTACAACAACAGCAACAATCACAACAACAAAAATTAAGTTTTTCTGAGTAGATGACTTAATTATTCTGCCAGCCCCACTTCTGAGGCTTCAGCAGCCATGACAATTATGGGCTGGCACCGACAAGAAGGAATAAATTACTGGAACTATTCAGAGCACAAGAAAGCATCCATTTGCAGGTGTTCACAGGCATATCAGGGGCGGTCTGATGTAGCCTGGTTGAGTGAGCTGTTCTAACGAAATGCACATCATGCCAGTAGCTTGGTCCTTGGTTTGGGAATGTAGGCCTAAGATGAGACATTGAGGCAGGCTCAGGATTACCTTGAGAGGGACTTATATTCCCATAACCCCAAATACTTTCCTGGCCCATGGATGGGAACTGAATCTATAAGGAATGAGAAAATATCACAAGAGACCAAAATATCCCTTGGAAATGCTTCTGGGGATAAAGATGTTAGCTTCAAAATGCAGGTTTCTTGTAACTACAGATGGTCATGTGCTGCCTTCTATGAGATCCAAGAAACTGCAGGCTTCTGCGTGGCTCAGTAGGGTAGGTGTGTTTGGGATTGGTACGGAATTGCTTGGGACAAAAAAGAGGCTAAAATGGCAAAGAAAGAGACCTAAAATGCAGCCCTCAGCTTGTCTTCTAAATAAACCCTGATCTTAAATTTAAAGACTTCCCATTTGAAGAAAAGCCAAGTGCCTAGGGCACGTATACATCTCAATCCAGATCTATTTGGAGGGCTATAGCTCTACCTGGAGGGACAGAGAAAGTTTCAGAGTACCCCTCATTTCTGGATTACTTCACAGTTAGTTTAGTCTAGCCTAACTCCGTGGTAGAGAAGGTGGAAAGCATTTAGTGGAAAGTGTGGTTGGTGAAAGGCAGAGGAGATAAAAAGAAAAGAACAGTCCGGCAAAGAAAATCATGCAAGCCCTAGCTATTGAAGAGAGAAGTCGGCACTATTACATTCATGCAGGAAAAAGACTGGCATGGATACAGGAACCTGGGATGACTGGAACCCTAGTCTGTCACTCTAGTTTATCAGGGGCAAAGGACCCTGATCCAATCAGTTCCAGATCACACTGGTATCTGGGATCTGACCCATCTCCTTGAGTCAGACAAATCACCATTACCTCAGCCCTTCGAGACTTCTACCATGGGAGAGAAAGGCAATTTTCTGCCCACTCCTTCTCAAGTGACCATCAACCTGTAATGAAGTGGACATACTCCTCCTGGGATACATGCTGACATCAGAAAGAACAGGTCTACAACTCCAAAGGTAAGAAGTGTATGAGGAAGGGGTGGGCAGTCTGGCACCTAGGAGCAGAGAGCCATTGGTCTCAGTGGGCTAAGATGGAGCTCAGCCACATACTGCTGCCTGGCCTAGGCCCCAGGTCCTACAAAAGACACAGGGACAAATTGGGGTCAGAGTCATTGAAGCCACTTATATTGGTGGATCATTTCAGGGAGAACTCTGGGACAGAAGACTAAAGAGACAGATGTCCCCTGTTCCATGACATTCCAAGGCCTTGAAGAAGCTCACACATATCTGGGTGATGCTCAAAGTCCTCCTCACTGTGCTAGGATATAGTCTGAATTCCTACTCTGTCATTTATGAGTTAATACCATGTGTAAATGATTTCGGTTTACTGAATCTACCTTTCCCAATCTGTAAGAGTTGAGAGTTGGGAAGTTTGGCAAGAATGGTTAGGAACCCAGTACCCAGGACACAGCACGTACTGAGGAGATGCTGTGATCACAGTTATGGGGCAGCGCTATGACTGAACCTCCATCACTGAGAAATCACACCGGCTGCCCTGGATTCACTCCATTTACCATTCCTGATGGATCTGGCATCTGTGGGGAACCTGTCTCCCCAGGATTGTGAGCCTTTTAGGCAAACAGCTCCCCAGGAGGCAGAACTTCCTCTGGAAGCCACAAAGCCATGCTGCCAGGCAAATGACAGCCTGGGTATTTGTTTTAATTTAGGCTCTTGTCAAGAGGAAACTTTGATGGCTAACAGCCCAAACATGACTGCATAGTACCTCCCCAGGGGGCTCTCAAATAAAACATTCTGAGGAGGGAGGCAGGGGCTCCTCACACTGCCCCCAAGCTAGTGTTCCCTGCCCATCCCACCGTCTAGATGCCCCCAGATACTAGGGTGGTGTCAGCAGGGTAGACAGCTCAGATGCCAGCCTGCCTGAATCAGGACTGATTTCCAATTCCTCTAAAGAGGCCCTGGGTCTAATTCCCTTCTCTGGCATTCCTGTGGTCAGGAATTCTCAAAGCAGCCTAGGGCAATTTGCTTCTCAGCTCCAGGCTGGGAGACAGGGCACTTGAAATGATCAGGTGAGGAAGTCTTCAGCAATGGAGAGAAAGCCAGAGATGGGATTTCTATAGTTTTCTATGCTTTGGGAAATAGGGAAACCAGTACTGGGTTTTGCAAAAAGCCAGAAAGATTCAGGAATATAAGCAGTATGTGACTATGAGGCATTGTTATGACTGTTATTTGCAAAAGCACAGCTAAGCAGAGGTCACTAATCCTTTCTTCGGGTCAGGAGCTGATCTGCATCAGGCTCTGAACAGATGTGTGTCCCCATTCACGCAGACACACACACACACACACACACACACACACACACACACACACGCCACACAGCCTTGGGCCCTGACCCTCACCCAATGAAGCTGCCTCTGCTGGGGATGGAGCAGATGGAGTGGCTGGGCTTGGTGCAGCACTGACACCCAGGGGAACTGGCTTTGCCCCTTTGATGTTGAAAAACCAAAGCAGAATGAACCATCATAAGGACAGGTCCTGGGAAAAGGAGAGGAAGGAAAGTAGGGTAGGGGGAGGGGAGATGGTGAATGACAGGGCTCCAGGGTATACAGAGGGCAAAGGATTCTGGGTGCTGTGGAGCCTCCAGGGCAAGACTTTGGGGGCTGAAGCCATCATCCCCCTCCAAATAAGGGTATCATTAAGGAACTCGAGCCAAGTTGACCCTTAATGACGTCCTTGTTCCATCCAGTGTCCAGAATCAGAATCTGGCTCCATCTGCCTCCCTGCACTCCAGCCTCGGGCTTCTGGGCTGGGAGATGCTATAGGAGAGAGTGGGAGAGTCCCATTCAAGTGAGTCCAGAAGACTGAAATGTAATATCTTCCTCAAAGGCCAGCAGGACCCTCCTCCCACATCCCTTGAAGCCTCTGGGAAAGGCCTCTCAAGGGAGGGGTGGGGAAAGGGGGCAGTGCCTGTTTTGGGAGGTATGCGGGGGTGAGGGAGGCTCCCAGGGTTGGGCCCAAGCCCTCAAGAAGTCCAAGTGCTCAGTTACACATTCGCCGCGGCAGTGTAAGAGCAATCACATGACCGCAGCAGATTTGGGAGCGAGGGGGTGGAGAACCCGAAAAGGTTTGGCTTTTTTTTCCTTCTATTTTTTGGGGCTGTGGGGTGGTGATGAGGATGAGGGTGGTGATGTGGCTGGCAGGAAAGACTGCTGAGCCAGAGATTTTCAGCTCCTTCATCCAAAAGGCCGCCCCAGAGATCTGCACCTCCAGTCTCGGTTTCAACCCGATCCCACCCCCAAACCACACAACGGGCCCAGGATGTCCCTGAGGTGACAAACTCGAGCGCCAAGGACTTTCCCCAAAATGACCTTTCTGCTTCAGCGTGGACGGAGAAGCCACCGGTTTCGGTGCTGAGACTGCACCCTAAAAACGGCGCTTCCTTCTCCCGCAGGGCGGGAGAGCGCTAGGTTACACAACAGGTGGGAGGAGGTGACACAGCTCCCTGGCCTCGTCGGTCCGCTGCTCCCCTGAAGTCTGAGACTTCAAGTCTGGGCTCCGGAGTCCCCATCCGCGGACCGCCTCGAGGGTCCCCGTGCCGCTCTCCTGCTCCCCTCCCGCGGCGCACCTGGCGCACGGTGCCCGCAGCCCCTCGCCAGCGCAGCGGCTCCCGGACGAGCCCGGCACCTGGGACCCGGGGCCCCTTGGCGCGCGGCCTCCCCAGCCCGAGCTCACACGTACTGCTGTAGAGGGTGTCGATCCAGGAAAGGCGCGGCAGGCCCCGGTGGCTGAGCGGCTCCATCCCCGCGGCTCCGCGCGGCGGCGGCGGCGGCGGCGGCGGCTGGGTCAGATCGGAAACCCGACCCTCATCGCACAACAAAGGAGGGAGGGTGCGGGCGGGCGGGGAGCCAGGCGGGGCGGCCAGACTCGGAGACCGAAGTTGCCCAGTAAGAGCTGGAGTCGGGGGAGGCAGGGGAACAGGTAGCAGGGAGGAGCGAGCCGGCACTGCCGAGGAGGAGGAAGCGAGTGCAGGCGAGCGCCCCCGGGAACCCTTCGGGCCGCTGCGGATCCCGGAGCGGAGGCCCGCGGCGCGCCCGCCAACTAGCAACTTCCCGGGGGCTGCTCTGCGCCCAGGGGCGGGGGCGAGGCGACCAATCGGCGCGAGGCTCCGGCGCCCCCACCGCCAGCCGCAGCCCGCCTCCGCTCCGGGAGGGGGTGTGGGGAGCAGCCCCGGGCCCCACAGACGCGCGGGCGACCGGGGCTCCGGCCCGCCCGCGAGCAGGGGTCCCACAGAGTCTCAGGGCGGCGGCGCAGCTCCCCCTCCTCCCCGGCTGGGCTCAGCAGAATTCTGGCAACCCGCAGACTTGGTGCCGCGGGGAGACCTCTGGGCCCGCAGGGGTGACATCACCTGCCTGCCACCCCAGGATCTCCAAGCGCAGTTTTGGGGATGGTGCGGCTGCCAGGCCCCTCCCCTAGACAAGCCAGGGGAGCGGCGCTGACGGGGTTAACGTCCTGCCCGCCCGCAGCGCCGGCCCGGGTCGGTTTTCTTGCAAATCTTACTAGCGCTTCATCTATTTAAACACCCTGGCCCTTACTTTGCGTCAGTTCCTGCCCTACACTCCAGGGGACGGGAGCTGGAGAAGGAGGGGCGTGGGGGTCAAAAAAGGTGTGCCTAGGAAAGACCAACTCTAAGATGTGCTGCTTTGGGGTGGGAAGGCAAACTGGAGTACTGGAGAACTCCGGGGTCTTCCAATTCCTCCAGAAACCCCCTGTGGGAATCCCTATCTGCGCAAGCACATACAAGTTCAGGGAACCCTGGGCTCAAGAAGTCTCAGAGGACAGAACCTTTGGAAACAAAATTTCTGCTAACAGAGACCACCCCACCAAGGGGAGTGAGGGCCTGGGGGGTGGGGAGTTATGCCTCAGGTGTGGTGTTACTGGGACCCTTTGCAGCTTTCCGTTAGATTCGGTCCTGTAGATCTTCTCAGGCCAAGGGACACGGGGTGAAGAGGCTGGAGTGGAGGGGAGACAGGCTTGCATGGTCCAGGACAGCAGGGCCTGAAGCCCCTTTCCGTTCCTGACCTCCTGGGAAGGGAGGCAGTAGCTCCTCCCTCAAAGGAACCCTGCACCGGACCACTTAGGGACAGGATAGTGACATTTCTGACCATGAAGCAATCCCCACCCTACCCCATCTCCAGGTAGCTTAAAGGCAAAAACTTCAAAGGACTATACAGGGAGTTAAGTGCACTCTGGCCTCTGTGGAGGGCAGCATTGTTAGCATCCACAGAACTTGGAGCAGGGATGTGCTTCATCATTCCAAACAATCACAGATCTAGTTCTTAAAGGGAGAAGCACAGTCCCAGTGCTCTGGGAGGCTCAAGCAGATGGATGGCAAGTTCAAGCACAGCTTGGGTAACTTTAGTGAGACTATGCCTCAAAATAAAAATTAAAAACAACTTGGTGCTGTAGTTCAGTGCCAAGGCCCTGGGTTCAATCCCCAATACCTCAAAAGGGGGGAACAGACCTTCTCCATGATGCTGGGAGAATGGTGCCCAGTTCTGTAAGCTGCCCAGCACTCCCTCCACAGCTACCCAAGGGGAGATGGTAGCCACCAGTTCACAGTGGCCGGGGTTGAGCCCCTGGGAAGTGCAAAAGAAGATGCTCTGAGGGTGTGAAAGCCTTTGTAGGTAGCTGGACCCCTAACGTGCACCTCTCCCTCTGTCTACTGTTTCTTCCATCCCAGCCTTCCCTGCTCAATCTCTGGCTCTGTCTTGCTGCCCCTCCTTGATCAGCTATCACCCTTCCACCATCCCTGATTCGCACATAAGATTGGGAGGGCCAAGCTGGCACCTGGAGCTTGGCAGGGAGGGGGCCATGCATCTCCAATGAGTTGCTCCACAAATAGAGCTCTGGATGGGAGAGGGAGCAAGCAGGCTCTCCAAGGCAGCAGAAAGAAGAGCAGAGAGGGGCTGAGGGCTTCTTTTCTTTCAGCATGGAACTCTGGGAAAGCACAGAACCCCAAAGAGAGGTGGAAACAGGAGCATGAGCTGCAGTCATCCAGACCATCAGCCCTGGCAAACAGCAGTGTTGTTCCCTCCCCCAAAACAACAAGACTGGGATCAAGACAACCTGCGCCAGGGGGATTTTCCTGAGGGTCACATCCGGTGCTGACTGTGAGGCAGCCTTGGATGTATATTTCTGTGTGAGTCACATACATTTGCATACATTTTACATTTTTATCTACAAAGGCTTGAACAAGCTATTTTCAGCATTTTTCAAGCTAAAATGTTGCAGTTGCTCCCCTTAGCGTTGGCATAGTTTGCTTCCCTCACCCCTTACATTCTACCCAATCCTGCCCTGGACCGTCTCTCCCAAAACACAATGTAGGATAGAGGGAGAGACAGTCATGGAGGCTCTACTTCCTAATATCTGACCCTGAATACCTCCTGTGTGCCTGGATTTGGGTCTTAGGGTTTTGTTCACAAGGATGAACTCACTGTGAGCTCAATGTCATCTCAGTTTACTGCATTTTCCAGGCAAGAAAACTGAGGTATTGAGTAGCCAAGTGACCCACTCAGACAAATTAGTGGGGACTGGGATTTGGACCCTACAGCCTGCTTAACGGCCACTCATGCTACAGGGTGTCAAAGGTCCCTGGAAATCTTTGCTGGTTGATGGGTGAGAGACCACCTTGTAGGAAACTCTTCTAGCCCCGCTCCATTTCCAGACCCACATGTCTTGGGAAAAGGTAGTTACTTCAAGATTCCCTTCACGCTTCACTGGATGGCCTCTAGTAGTTGTTAACACCAAATAGCCTAACCTTGGCCACAGAAAGACGGGTGCACTTTAGAACACTAGGGCAATTTGACCCTGCCTAAACAGCTGCCTCCAGATCCCTGGTGATGAGGTGATGAGGGCCGGGGAGAGGCTGGGGAAACCCTGCTGCACACCCAGGGAAGGAAGGAGTTAAAGAGTCATTCTCCTATTTTGCCCAAGGCTTGCTACCCTGAAGTCCCCTCAACCCAAGCCATCAAGCCCAATCTGTCAGAGAAGCCTGGAGGTGTTCTTGCAGACAGACCTCTGGGATTCAGCTAAGTGCCTGGGCCTGTCCCTGTACCCTAAGGCACTGAGTCAGCAGCCACCACTCCACCTCCTCCAATTCCCTACTAACCACTCCCTGTCCAGTCCTGGGGCCAACACTCTCCATCTTGCTCAGCCCTCCCTCTAGCCTGTGCAGTCAGGCTGTCCTCAGCTCCCTCATCTCTGTAGTGACCTGCCTGCTCTTCCCTCATTGCTGGATTTAAGGGTTGGTTACACTGCTAGGAATGTTGAGCTGATGCCGAGGGGCTGAGTAGAAAGGAGATCTACCTCATTCTGAAGGCCAGCAGTCTGCCCTTTATTCTCACGGGTGTGTTACTCACTGCCTCTCCAACAACCAACTTGGTTCTGCAAACCACTTGGCCAGGATATAAAAGTGATGCTTAGATGATGCTGCTTAGGATCAAACCTGGGCATCTCCACTTTTCTTCCCTTTTCACATTAGCATCCCAGCTCCACTGTGCACAACAGGAAGGCCCCAGAGGTCCCTGCTTCCTTGATGATCCAACAGCAGTCATTGCTGGTAAAAAGAATGTGTCGCCATGCTGAGGCCACACAGGGGTCACCAGTGTGTGCAAAGGCTGGATGTACCCTCCCTGAAAGAGCTGCTGTATAAAGCTGGGTCTGCATCTTTCTCACTGGAGGGTACCCACTGCCCAGTCCAGTGGATGAATGAGGATCAGGTAGACCTCCAAAGCAGTTATCGCTGCACTGTGCTGATCCCAGAGCAGCTTTCTGCCAAAAGCCCAAGAGACTGACATTCAATAATGCTTGTTGAACAAGTCAAATTAATGACAGTTAACATTTAATGAGTGCTTAAGTGCCAAGCATTGCTCTATGTATTTTACATAGATTATTTCACCTAATCCTCACAATAAGCCAGTGAGATAGGGACTACTATTATCTCTGCTTCACAGAAGAAACTGCAGTGCAGAAAGGCTAAGCCATTGCATAGCTAACAGGTGATAACACTTGAAAATGAACCGAATCTGAATCCAGAGTCCATGTGTATAGCTGTGCATTGGGCTGCAAAGAGTGAACCAATGAATAAACACAGTGAAGTTAAAGTCAGGGTGAAGAAATAGGAGCTACATGGGAAGGCAAGGCAGTGTTATTCCAGAACCCCCTGGGGCCACCAATAATTAAGCAAAAGAGACCTGGTTCCCAAAGCAAACCTCATCTACTACAATAGGGCAGATGACCCTGGAGACAAGCTGAACACAATCCAAGAGTCTCCCGCACACCAGGCCCCACCAAACCCCACTGTTCTACACTTTCGCCCAGGCTCAAGGCTTTCCAGCCTCAGTTTTCACACCTGCAGGAGATGAACATCCCATGGACCACACAGATGACCTACAGGCCTCCTCTCAGCCCTAGTAGACTGTAAACTTTGCTTCCCAGCAGATCCTCAGTGCCCTATTTTCTACTCCTTGTTTTATTTCTGTTTCCTGTACACATACTGTTCTGAGCTTTACCCTCACCCTTTGATATGGAAAGAAGAAAATTCCCCAGGCTTTCCCTAAGTCACCTCTTGGGAGGAGGCTTGGCCTTAGACTGTCCTTTGCCTTCTTTCTACCTGCCTCTGCTCAGTTTCCTCGCTTCTCCTACAAACAGTGAGGTCTACAAACAATACAGATGAACTCAAAGCCCTTTCCAATTCATTTTTCTACTGCAGTTTTATATCAGCTGAGTCATGGGGAAGATTTGTAGCCCTGGAAAAATGTAGACCTGATCTCCAGAGAACTGCATACACCCCCATATTGCCTCCCTTAGCATTACTGTCAGGAGAAAGTACAGAAATATCCAGGTCCCAGCAGGAGTGACACTCCCTGCATATGTCCCCAGGGGCTGTGCCGAAGCCCTGCTCCACAGCCAGGGGCCATGGCAAGTTCAGCCTCCTGAGCAAAGCGGCTGGTTTAGATGAGACTAACCAAACTGCAATTTCAGGAGGGTCTCTTGCCAAGCCCCAGATAAAGTGGCCTTCACCAGACCTTGCTCAGATTGTCTCACCCACGGTCAACATGAGAGTTGTCCTGGAATCAATCGGACAGGCCTGTAGAGCACAGTCTGAAGCCCTCTCCATCCCTTACTTACCTTCAAGTCCCCATCAGCATCTGGAAAGATGCAAGCAAGCTGAAGAGGAGACAGGAGGATTCTCTAAGTTGCCAAAGCCCAGAGATCAAGTTCAGTGGCTCCAATTTCATCAGCTCCAAGGGTAGTGGTAACAGGTCAAGCTGGGGCCAGACCTCACAGACTGGCCCTCTGCCCTCCTATGGGATCACTCCCTGAAGCTGGCTGTGCTTCTTACTCTTTTAGCCAGAGTCCTGCAGATGTGTCCCAGCCCTGCGCTGCTCTGCCAGGCTGGCCCTATCCCCATCAGGGCCAAGAGTTGCTGCAGAGGCTGAAGGCTGCCAGGGAGACTGGCTATGAGAGGTGGCAGTTCAACATCCAGGAAGTTGAAGCCAAAGAAGCCTCTGAGCCTAACCAGGGCTGCTTGCCCTTGGTGGAGACTCACTGTGGGGTTAACACGCAGTGTGTCATTGTGTGGCCATGTCTCTTTAAGGACCAGGCCTCTTTAAAGCAAGTTCCCTCTGCAGTGAACTCTGGTCACCACCAGTCCTGCGACAGAAGGCGGGTGGGGGGGAGCTCCCAGGCGCCATCTAGTGGTCCAACAGAGTGACGCCTCAGCCACCAGAAGTATTCCACCTAGGCCACCTTCAAGTGCCTGTATTCAAATCTGTTTCCCCACCAGACACTGACCAGGGCTGTAGGTTACGACTGTGAGCAATGAGGCTGGGGATGTCAGGAGGATTTCCATTTGGGATCTGAAAAAGCAGGAGGCTCCAAGAGTGATGTGGGAAGTATGCTCATCCCTCTGGACAAAGCCTTCAGTAAGATCTCAAATAGGGGTTTTCCATTTGAGTCCCATTGCTTGCCAGCTGCAGGGACCTGAACCACAGCCGAACACACCCTCACTCCCTTAGTTGCCAGGACAGTGGTTGTCAATTAGGGCAGGAGTATTGGTACTGCCCTACCGGAAAGTAGTTTAAAATGTGTAGGAGGATTTAAAGTGGTGACAATAACCAGGGGGCATTACTAGCATTCAAAAGGCAGAAGCCAGAGGTGTTAAATGCCCTGCAACACTTAAGACTATCCCAAAGACTGTCTATCTTTCATGCCAATAGTGTTGAGGGCACTACATGGTTAAGAGGGACTGAGGGTGATTCCTTGACAAGCTCACACTCCCTGTCTTCTTTGCTCCATCACGCTACTTTAATATCCTCCCTAACTAAATGTCACATTTATAACTTAGGAGTCGGGGGTGGTCTGGCCCAGGCTGCCTTCACAGGAGATGCCAGTGCTCTGGTTGCCTCTCCCCAGAAGCCAGGCATACACCTGCCCTCAGCCCACACTGGGTCACAGTGACCCTTGGAATAGAGGCAGACAAGCTGGAAGGCTAACTCAAGCCCCAGAAGCCAGCAGATGGTCACCAAGAAGTGGCTCCACCACTTCCAAGGGACCACTCTGCCTTCCTTCCAGTAGGCATGACTCAGCTTCTCCCTGTTCACTGTCCCTAAACTATCCCAGGACATGTTCCTTCAGAACATACTTTTAGGTTCTGATCATAAACCTCATGATTCCTAATATCCTCCTCTCTAAGCTCTTTGTGCCTTATCCTGGGATAGACAGTCAAATTTCATAAATATAATCTGATCCCAGGGGGTGACATGAAAAACTAACACACATGACATGTGTCCTACTGAAGAGAGCGGCCAGGACAAGACTCTGGCTACAGTGGTCAGTGGAAGCTGGGTCTCTTGATCTGAGCATCCCCAGCTTCATGGGGCTCCCATCATAGACACAAAGATAAGTTGGAGGGAAGTTTCCCAGCATCTCAGAGCAACTAGAGTCCTCTGTAACAGAAATCATAGAAGACCAGCCACCCCCAAACAAAACAAAACTGGAACGACACTCCTCTTTTACTAATGCCTGTCTATGGGTTTCCATTACTATCAGGACAAAGATGCATACTGCTCCCTCATTTTTTGTTCCTTTTTTTCTTTTTGCTGTGCTAGGGATTGACCCCAGGGCCTTGTGCATGCTAAACACATGCTCCCCCACAGAGCTGCACTCCCAGACCCATATTCTTTTGGTGGCCTGTGAGGCCCCATGGCCTGGCCCATCTGTACCCTTTCAGTTTCATCCTCCTCCCTGCTGTCTCCTGCTTTTTTCCGCCACAGAAGTTTTGCACAGGTTGCTGTCTCTGGTTAAAATACTCTTCCTCCACTCTGCCTGAGCATCTCCTACATACCTTCTGGCCTTAACTGAAATATCACTTCGTAGTCTAGAGAGCTTTCCCTCACCATCACACCAGGGAGTCTGGCTTTTCTTCTTCCAAATCCTTAGTGCTTTTATAAGTCAGTCATTCAGTGCCTGACTCTTCTACTAGACTGAGAGCAATGAGAGAGCAGGACCTACATCATTGCCAGTACTTTTGCTTAAATAATGGATCTAATGAACGAATGAGTAAATGTAAATAAATGAATGAATAAGTCTGTTCCTGGTCACAAAGAGGCTGGAATAAGGCAGTACAGGTGTTTCAGCTAGCCCAGTTCCACCAACTAGAAAACAACCATCTGGGCTGCAATGTTAGAATGTCGTGTGGCCACATTCTCTGGAAAGACTCAGAAAAAATCAACAGGACCCTAGAATGGGATTTGGGGCAGTACAATTGCTGCTCCAATTAATTCTATAACTGCTCACACAAAACCCCAACTAAAAACTCCCCAATGCCCAGGGTCCCTTGCCAAGTAGACAGCATTCAATGCTGCACTCTTTTTTACCCAATCAGGCCGCAACATAGAAATGGAATAGAAACCTAGAAAAGATTCAGCCCACTAAGGGAATTTCCTACAGTCCTTCTCCTAGACCTGTCCCAAATTTGCAATGCAATTTGTGTTGCGAGGAAGGAAGCAAATTGTAGCTCTTCCCTGGGAAAAAGCAGCCCTAGGTGCAAGCCTGTTCTGTCTCCTCTTTTTTTTGGTGTTGTTTTTTGTTTTTGGTCGCGGGGATCAAACTCAGGACCTTTCCCTTGTGAGGCAGGCAGCGGAACCACTGAGCTAAATTCCCAGCTCTGACCTGTCTCCTCTTGACGTCCATTAGGGTGCAGATGCCGGAAGTTTGAGAGAGAAGATGCTAGTTGCCAGGAGAGATGCTGAACTCCACTGCCCAGGGCTGAAGCTGGAACTCACTGGCTTTAAGGCACTCTCCTCTCATGCCAGCCCCTCCTACCAGATAGAAAGAAAATCTTGCTTTTTAGTTCAGCATCAGGAACTGTATGATGGAAAGTGATTCTGGGCTCCCACCTCCCAAGGACCTAGCTTAAGAGGGTCAGGAGGCAGCCTGACAGGCAGACAGGGCTAGGCAGACCCTCTGCAGCTCTGCCTGCCCTGAGTTACCCTTGTTTGCTGTGCAGGTCGAGGTTCCCTGGAGAATGCAGAGCCAGACTCACCTGTTTGGGATGGGTGGGGTGCTGCAAACAATGAAAAGGGTTCTTTTTCATTTCCCCTTCACCAAAACAAAGAGATGAATAAAACACTCAATATTTAGCCACAGTCTGCTTTGTGGGGCCTTAGGTCTATGAGGTCCCAAAAAGTCATTCACGGCCATTAGGGTCAGTAATCCAGATGGTCAGTCGTCTACATTTCCTGCCAGCTTCTCACTCGCTACCTAGTAAGGATGTTCTGGCATATTTAATTACCCTCAGGGTTCTGCTCTCCCCAAAAGGAGGGGAACTGGTGCTATGGTTTGAATATGATTTGTTATCACCCCCTCAAATTTATGCAGGAGGTTAATCCCCAAAATCCTATGTTAATGGCATTATAGGAGGGTGGAAATTTAACTGACTATGGTGTGTCACACTGGAAATTGAACCCAGGGCCTTGAGTATGGTAGGCAAGTGCTCCACCACTGAGCTACACATCTAGACCAGAAGGAAGGGGACTTTGGGAAATGTTAGATTAGGTCATTAGGGTTGAGTCCCATGATTGAATCCTGGTGGTTTTATTAAGACAGGGAGAGCCAGGGATGTAGCTCAGCAGTGCTGCACCTGCCTGGCAAAGACCATATAGAGATACATATGTGCTCCTGCTTTGATGTAATGAAGCCATGGAACACCCTGGCAAGAGAATCTATGCTGTTTGGACTTCCAGCCTCCAAAACTGTGAGCTAAATAAACCTCTTTTCTCTATAATGTAGCCTGCCACGGGAATTTTGTTATAGTAATGAAAAGCTGACTAATGTACCTGGTGAGAGGTACCAATGAAGAGTAGAAGAAGAAGAAGAAAGACAGTAGCAGCAAATACTTACATTTATTGTACCAGGGGTGATCTAAAGGCTTCGCATTTATTAAACAATTTAATTATCATAGTAACCCATGACCACCCAAGAGCCCATGTTTTAGCCCCTCAACACTTTGTTCTCTTTCTCCAGCAGGAGGAAAAGGGCACTAAACCAGCATAGCCAGAATCCAGATTCTGGTTCTGCTATGTGGCCTTTAGGAATTCTGTTTCCCTTTCTGGGCCTTGATTTTTTTCACCTTGACATGAAACGATACATGTTATACCATCTACAATTCCTTGGATTCTTTAAATGACCAGGAAGTCGTTGATAAGGGATGGGAAAACTGTGTGGGTCAGTGGTGCAATGGATAACGTGTCTGACTATGGATCTGAAAATTCTAGGAATGGGAAAACTTTCCTCTTTTCCATTCCTCAGTTCCTATGCATAATCCAGGAAGTTTAGTAGGTCTTGAGGGCTAGAAAAGTTATTATCCCACAGAGCCCTTGGGCTTTATATAAGACAGGTGGACATAGTAGTGAGTGCCTTTAGTCTCAGCACTCTGGGAGGCTGAGACAGGAGGGTTGCAAGTTCAAACCCAAACTGGGCAACTTAAGAGAATTAGGGAGACTTTGTCTCAAAAAGTGTGGGGAGGGCCAGGGATTTAGCTCAGTGGTTCTGCCGCCTGCCTTGAAAGCTCAAGGTCCTGAATTCGATCCCCAGTACCAAAAAAAGTGGGGCTGAGGGGACTGGGGATGTATCTCAGTGTGAAGGCTCTGAAGAAAGAAGAAAGAAAGAGAGAGACAGACAGAGATGGGGGGTGGAGAAAGAGATCCTTTGCTTATTTTGCCTAGGTTGTAGAGATTATAGATTTGAGACCTCAGGGCCGGGGATTTAGCTCAGTGGTTCCATTGCCTGCCTCACAAGTGCAAGGTCCCAAGTTCAGTCCCTGGTACCAAAAAAAAAAAAAAAAAAAGAGAAAAGAAGAGAAAAGAAAAAAGATTTGAGACCTGCCCATAAATTATAAAGACCAGGCAGTGCCTGGTGGGACATGAAAGTGGTCTGAACAATATGTCATGGAAGGGGGTCACCATTTCCAACTAAAGTTGATGGCTAAATGCTTCCTGAAGGAAAGGGTACCTAATGTTTCACTGGCACAAATGGTTTGGCATAAGCAACTGCAGAGGCAAAAACAGAAGTGGAAAGCCAAGTATGAAGGCATATACCTATAATCCCAGCTACTTAGGAGCCTGAGGCAGGAGGATCACTTGAATCCAGGAATTCGAGGCCAGCCTGGGCAACATGGTGAGATTGTCTCAACACACACACACACACACACACACACACACACACACACACACACGTATAATCTCAGGAGGCTGAGGCAGGAGGACTGCAACAAATTCAAAACCAGCCTGGGCTACATAGTCAGTTCAAGGCCAGCCTGACCTACAAAGTGAAACACTGTCTTTTGAGACAAACAAACAAATAAAAATGTGGAGGGAGAATGGAAATAGATGCCTGGAGAAGGTTGTTTTGGGAACTAGGGGTGAAGAGAGAATCTTGTTCATCTAATGTGAGGCCTCAACATGAACTCGGAGACCCAAAAGAATTTACAGCTATTTTTCTAGGTATGTATGTATGTATTTATGCAGTACTGGGGACTGAACCCAGGGCCTTTGCACTGAGCTATACTACCAGCCTCTTTTATTATTTATTTATTTATTTATTTATTTATTTATTTTTGGTACCAGGGATCGAACTCAGGACCTTCCGCTTATGAGGCAGGCAGTGGCACCACTGAGCGAAATCCCTGGCCCAAAATTAACTCTGGCCACAAGAGTACATTTTGTTTTTGTTTTTTGGTACCGAGATCGAATTCAGAACGTTGTTTTTGCGAGGCATGCACCAGAACCACTGAGCTAAGTTCCCGGCCCTGCCAGCCTTTTTAAAATGTTTTATTTTGAGACAGGATCTTGCTAAATTGCTAAGTGCCCAGGCTGGGCATGAACTCCTGATCATCCTGCCTCAGCCCACAAGAGTACTGGGATTACACATGTGTGCCACTACACCCAGTTTAGGCTTATCTTTATGAAGAAATCTCTCAGGGACGTCCCTTCACTGTCAATGCACACCAGGGTTTAGCACCCACTTCCCCTCTCTATGAGTTTACTGAAAGTCCTTCAATATGTCCCTGGCATCACCAATATTTATGTTCTAGGCACTGTTTTAAGCATGTTACTTTCACTATTACATGACACTTCTATGTGGAAGACACAGTCATTATTCCCACTTTACAGAAGCTCAAGCATGTTCTACAACTGAGCTACATTCCCAGCCCCTATAAGGAGGAGCATTTTAAGGGAAAAATATCCCTTAATTAACTTTTCAGAGGAGCAAAGGAAAAGCCAGATAATCTGCTCTACATTCTGTTTCACTTAATTCCTTTTCCAAATTTTCATGTCTCTGGGCTTGTGCTTTCTGGAACAGTCTCTGTTCAGTGCTCTGAATAGGGGTGAAGGCCCCAGCAGAAGACGACACCATGTGGTGAGGTAGGAGAGATTCACTTTCCTAAAGAAGGACCTTGTGCATCTGAGAAATCTCCACCCAGAAACTCGAAAAGCAAAGGTTCTGAGGAATTTCAGTTCCTCCACAGAGCCACCTGGGTAGAAGCCCTTTCCAATGCTATAGGAGCTATCTACTCTCTGTCATAGACTTCTCTGTGAGAGAGGCTTCTCTGTCACAGAGGCAGCCCCAGGTTGTATTTTAAGGTGAATCATTCCTATTTCTAAGTTACCAGGAAACGCTGATTTAATCTACTCTGGGTTAAAGAGAGAGATGCCTGGTGACTCTGAGCTGTAGCAGCCTCCACTTTAGTCTACATGATTTCAAACCTCTGACCCTGACCCTGCAAGCCCCTTCCAGAGTCAGCCCCATGCCCAATCATAGTCTATGACAGACGGAAGAAAGGAAAACACTGGGCCTCTGCCTCCTGACCACTCGGATGCCTCAAGCTCTCGGGGCCTCCTCAGATCTTAGATGTGACTCAGATGAAACCCAGCTCTTCCCCCTAACCCCCTCCTTATGGCCCAAAGTCTTCTCAACAACTCATTGCCCAATCCCCTACAGGCTCCACCAAGTTATTTTCCAGGTTCCTATTTCTGATTGTGCAAGTTTCTTTCCTCCAGCAGGCCACATACTCATCACATGAGGGTAGCCACAGGCATCCAGCAGAGGGGCGAAGGGTGCTGGGAAGTCTCTTTTGCTGGTCCCCCACTCCTGATAGCTGACATCCCAAGGAGTTTTGGTTCACTTGGGGAGATGACAGCCACAGGTCCCAGTGAGATCATGACATGGTTCTCTGCTTCCCCAGAAAGCAGCTCCTACATTGCCTCCTCTAAATACTTAGCTAGATGTGAACTTCAGGCTTTCTCTGCCCCTTAGGTCCCTGGCTGTGGGAGCAAATGCATTCTATGACAGTCAGATCAAAGCCACATAGCAGTCTGTGGAGACACAAACGTGTGCTGCTGCTGCACCTGGTTGGTGGAACGTTCATCCTGGGGTTAGTTCTTTGGGGACCCTTCAGAAGGACTGAGCTGCTTTTTTTCTGGAGGTGAAGGGGGCTGCTTTTGTAGAAAAGAACCTATTTGCCACCGTAAGTAAGCAGAGATGAGGAAGTTGCTTCAGAGAAGCATCTTGGTCCCCAGAGCTCCTGGTTTCCTGCTGCTGTCTCTCAGAGGCCACAGGTAGAGCTGTACAGACAAGCAGGCCATGCTTCCTTCCAGGCCTGCAAGGAACTCCAACTTGCTGCAAAGACCACTAACCCTAATATTGGTACATGTGGGCATGTCTGCCCAAGGCAGAGCTGCTGAAGATGTCTATGTGGCTTTCAGGACCAAAACAAAAGAGGTTCTATCTTGCCAAGGAGACTATGGCTCTTAGACACCCCAAGAAGCTGACTGCCAGTGCCTGAGTCTGCGTACAAAGGTGCCTGGGTCCATGTTCAAGGCACCCTACCCACCCCTCACACTTGTGAGGGAGCTGGTGGAGGCATGAAAACTTTGCTTAGGAATGGTCAGGGTCACAGACACCTCATTCTTGAAAACAAACCTCTCTTTAGCTCTGCAGGTGGCAGGGAAGATGGGAGAAGACAGATGAAACTCACCAAGGTCCTGCTATGATGAACACCCAAGCTGTTGTCTCAGAAGCCACTCTGCAGTCAGAACCTGTCATTTGCTCACTTGTATGCATTTTATATATCATCAAAAGGTCACATAAAGGGTGTGAAGTATTGAGGCTGTTGGGTTTTTTTGAGGGTTTTTTGCTATTGTTTTTTGTAGTGCTGGGGATGGAACCCAAGGCCTTGTGCATGCTAGGCTAGCACTCTACCACTGAGCTACACCCACAGCCCCTGAGGTTTTTGTTTTGTCTTTTTGCAGTCCTAGGGATCAAACCCAGGGGCACTCTGTCACTGAGCTGCATCCTCAGCTCTTTCTATATTTTATTTTGAGACAAAGTCTCACTAAGTTGTCCAGGATGGCCTCCTGGACTTGGAATTCTCCTACCTCAGCCTCCCAAGTAGGTGGTATTATAGGTGTGTGCCTATACCCAGCTGGGTTTGGTTTTTTTAACTGTAAATTTATTGAGTAATTTTTTTCTCTCATAAAGGTCATAAAACCACAACAAAAATCTTTAGGCAGGGCCTAGGATGACAGCTCAGGAGAACAGCACTTGCCTACCATGTATAAAGCCTTGGGTTTGCTCTCTAGGACCAGAACAACAAACAAAACAAAACAATTTTTAGATAACGAGAGAGCAAAATGTGACTTATAACTGTACCACCCCAATTAGCATTTTTCAGCCTTTCCAAGGATGCATACAGTAGAGTTTTTACATGCTTACAATTAGAGTGACTCTGCAGACTGTGTGTGAAAATTTCTCAGCCTGATCCTTGGCCAGTTCCACCCTGATTTCCTCAAGTTATTATTATGTTATCTCAACCAGGCAAGTTCTACTCAGACAAGATCTGACCTCACTTTATTCAGGGCCTCCTTGGGCACAAAGATGAGGGCCTATGTGAAAATTTAGTACATTTTCCAAATTTGTTCATGGCATAAGAGGTCCCTGGCTTCCTGGGGATGAGAGGGACATCTCCAGGTTTGTCAGCATTGTCCAGCACACTAGAGATGAGAATGGTGTCCTCAACAGGAAGCCATGAACTGCTCCTGCTTGGGGCCTCAGGGCTCTTCCTTCCACTGGGCTGGACTCTTAGCTTTGAGATTGGAAGGAAGCCTTGCTTCAGGCCAGGGCTACCCACTTCTCCCTGCAGGGGCTGTGATGGTGACATCGGCATCTCAGCAATGGAAACTAAGGAGGATAAGGGGAGGAAGAACAGAAGAATTTGAAAGAAAAAATTAGGCTTGGATTGGAGGTAGGATAGAAGAAATAAAAAAAAAGTAGATAAAAGGAAACAAGGGAATTGAGATTTTAAATTGTATTTTTAAGAAAAACTGTAGCTTTAAGACAAGCCTTTTTTTCCTTAAAGGGTGGGTTAAGTTCCTAATTTCGGAACCAGGCCTCGGAACCAGACCCAGCCCAGTGAGAGATTTGCTACCCGAAGCCCAACCCCTGGAAATAACAAAGCTAGTAGAGGCCTGGGTATGGCCCTTCCAACCTCTGGAGGACAGATGGGAAAATGCTTTCCAGATTTTTTTTTTCCAGTACCAGGAATCGAACTCAGGACTTTGCACTTGCAGACAGGCATGGTGCTGCTGAGCTAAATCCCCAGCCCTTTCCAGGCTTTTCACACCATGGTACATGCAGGAAATAACATTTTCACAGCACACTGGGGTAGACAGACAAAGCTGTTGGTGGTCAGAGGTAAGATGGGGTGAGGGAAGTCATTATTTTCTCACAACTTTGACTCATTTTAGGCATGCTCATTGGGAAACTCTGGAAAGGGAGATGGGTCTTGAGAGAGGGCCTTCGACTTCTAGCAAACTTCCCCAAGTGGCTGCAGGTTTCATAAGCATTTTTGATTTTCAAAACCTGCACATTGCGAAGATAAAATCAACAAAGCCTCCTCTAAGCCAGCAATCCTGGTTCCTCAGCAGGCACACTGAGGCAGTGTCCAGGAGAACTCACCCGTGCAGACATGGTGCATAGAGCACACTTCCCAAAGGATTCCCTGTTGGTGGGCATGGCTGCTGAGAGTAGAAATGACAGCCTGGAGAATGCCATACCCCAGCTTGGGCCAGACCTCAGCCAATCTTGTTAAAGTTTCTTCTTTCCTAAATTGGGGCTGGAAGGCCTGATGGTCAAGGTGCAGTCTGATCTTTACTTTTTTGTTTTGTTTGTTTTTTGAGACAGGGTCTTGCTATGTAGCTGAGACTGGCCTTGAACTCACCATGTAGCCCAGGCTGGTCTCAAACTTACAGCAACCCTCCTGCCTCAGTTTCCCAAGTGCAGAGACTACAGGCGTTGGCCACCATGCTCGGTTGTTCTTTCATGCCCCCCCCCCCCGACGCCGCCTAGCCTATCCTCCAACCCCAAGTGTGTGGGAGGAGACAGGGGGAGCACCTACTAACAGCCCTGGGCAGTGCTTCAGGGGCTCTGGTCACTCATAGCTGTTCTCAGGAACAACAGGTTCACAACAGCCAGGGGCTAGGCTGCTGTTGTTTTGGATGCAGAAGGTAAAGATACAGCATGGGATGTGGGTTCTGGAGACACAATAGATCAGAGTTGCAGACCTGGTGTCCCTAAGTAATTTCTTTCACTGTAAAATAAGGGTGACAATGGTGACTACCTCAACTGAGATGGTTCAGAAGATAAAAAGAGATAATGGACGTAAGACACCAGCACAGTGCCTGCTCTGTTGTAAGTGAGTTAGTAGGAGCTATTGTTATGTTGGTCAAGTTTTGCACACTTGTGTGTACACACACACACACACAGGTTTCTCCTGACAAGATGAAAAGTGGAACAGCTCCCCTGAAAAGATAACAGCAACCCTGGTGAAGAGATACTGTACACTGTACTGAGGTCATCAAAGCCAAACCACACACTTGTTTTTCGTGGGTATCTCACTGTCATTGCAGAGTTAACTCATCAGGACTTTTGAAAAGGCAAAACAACCATGTCCCTACTAAGTGTGCTCCCTCCATCATTTGCTACTCAAGGGCAGCTAGAGTAAGAACAAGATTTGTCTTGGAAAACATAATTCCCACATCTTCAATTTGGGGTTGTCATGTCTGAAAGAGGCAAAGACTTCTCTAGCTTGCTGAAAGTCCTCAAAAATGTTCAAGGACAATGTAAGATGAAAAGTTGAATACAGTATACACTTTCTTACAAACAATTCTCTCCAGGGCACCAAAGTAAAGCTTCCTTTTCAAGCAAAAGGAAAATTGAGGTCTGAAGGGGCCAGGGATTTAGCTCAGTGGTTTCACTGCCTGCTGCGCAAGCACAAGGACCCGAGTTAGATCCCTGGTACAAAAAAAAAAAAAAAAAAAAAAGATCTGAAGACTCTAAATGTCCAAGTGTGTTCAAAGAGAAAAGATATGCGGGTAATTTTATGTTAAAATTGTAAACCTGTCATGCATGGTGGTACACACCTATAATCCCAGCACGTGGGAGGATGAGGCAGGAGGATTTGGAATTCTAGGCCAGTCTGGGCTACATAGTCCATGTCTCAAAAGGAAGGAGAAAAAAAAAAGTAAACTTTCAGTTATCCAGAGTAAACACTAAATAAAAATATTGGACCAAGAAAAATACTTCTTAAAATCAGGATTTAAGAGGGCCAGGGATTTAGCTCAGTGGCTCTGCACCTGCCTCACAAGCACAAGGTCCTGAGTTCGACCCCTGGTACCGCCAAAAAACCTCACAAAACTCCGGACTTAAGAACTGGGGATGGGTAGCTCAGGGGTAGAGCACTTGCTTAGCATGCATGAAGCCCTGAGATGCAGCATTACCACAACAATCACAACAACCCAACTGCAACAAAAAGCCAGAAAGTTGTGTACAGTCACACACGCGTACACACACATACAATAAACTTAGGACATGTCTGAATGTTAATGCAGGGATGTTTCCATTCAGAAGAATTTCTTTATAAGGACATATATGCACCAGCTTAAATTCAAACAAAAATCTCCAGTCTATGCCTGTTATTCATTTTAGACTTTAGACTTCAATGCAGTCACTCGCCCTAAATTGCAAATGGAAAGCCTATCCTTGCTGCTTCTTTCATATTCTCTTCAGCAAATAGTCCCCAAGCACAAATGTACCAGATACACATACCCACACATAACAGTCACAGTTAAGAGCATTGTTCCTGGGCCAGGGACGTAGCTCAGTGGCGCCACCCCTGACTGGCAATTGTAAGGTCCTGAATTCGATTTCCGGTTCTGGGGCGAGGGTGGGGGTTATTCCTGGTGGACGGGGGTGGACAGGAGATCCAATCCAACTCCCCAGGAGGGACGCTCAAAGAGCCCCAGCTATTGTGTATGCCCCAGGGTGCATAATGCCCTCCCCCCCTTTCTACAGTGCTGGGTTGAACCCCAGGGGTCATCATAAGAAGCAAGTGTTCTGCTACTGAGCTACATCCCCACCCTCATAATACCCTCTTCATGCTTTCACATATTAGCTCTTGGAAATGTTGTATGAAATTTGACAACCCTGTTAGGGGAGAGAAGATGATTCATAATCATCTATTCCTAATGTTCCTAACCGGCACACCCTTGAAATCCCGCCTAGGTTTAGGGTTTAGAGACACTGAGAATGGAAACTGCTGAAGACAAATGGCTCTCTCGTTTCACCGAGGAGGCTTCCGGTGTCCGCTAAAACCTAAGTTCAGCTCTCCCCTGCCCCTACTACGTTCTCCACGTGTCAGTCGGTGTCTACGTGCGGCGGGGTCCGGGGGAGGGGCCCTCGGACCCGGCTTCAGAGCCCGGCAGACCCCGGGCCAGCTCCCAGGGGGCGGGGCTGTGGGCGCCGGGCCACGTGACGGGCGCTGGGGCCTTAAAACCAGAAAGCTGCACCCGCAGCCTAGCGTCGCGGTCAGCCAGAGCGCTCTGCACGCACGATTAATCCACCATCAAATCAGAAGCCTCGTCGCGGCCCGCTGCAGCGAAGAGCCCGCAGAGGAGCCTGGCCTTGGCTTGTGGGGTTTACCCGCTACTTGCGATGCAAATGCATTCAGGGCCTGTGGCCTTTTCCTCCTGTTCGCGCGGGGAGACAGATGCCGTCCTGTGGGCGGTCCACGCCCTCAGCATCCTGTGAGGGGAAGGGAAGGCCCGGCTCTCTCCAGCCCTGGCCCTGAGAGGGGCACTGGTGTGGACCTCGCCGCCCCCGGGGCAGTGACCAGCGAGACACGGCGGACATTCCAGGTGCTGACCAAAGCGGAGGCGAAACCAGCCCCAACCCTTTATTTTCCACTTAAAATTAATAGCTCAAAGAATTTTTATTTCCTGGCGTTGGTGGCAATCCAAAAGAGAATTCCTTGGTGCAGAGAATACAGGCCCACCTGCCCAACACCTGGGTGGCCACTTCCTCGCTGAAGACACAGGGCAAGGCTCCTTCTGGTACACTTTCCAGAGCAGCGCTGGATTCCTCAAAAAGAGGCACCTAGGGCTGGGGAAGTAGCTGCCGGCACAAGGTGGAGAATTCACTTGCCTGGCTCTTTTAAAAATGAGAATAGGGGTCCAGATTAATTCACTATGGCCCTTTGGTACATTAACAAATCTTCCCAAGCCTCCCTTTCTCTTCCTTTTATAAGATGAAGCTACTGGCCCGGGATTTAGCTCAATGGTGCCACGCCTGCCTCGCAAGTGCAAGGTCCTGAGTTTGATCCCCGGTACCGGAAAAACAAACAAAAAAGATGAAGCTACTAATACTAATGTCTTATGGTTGTTGTGAGAATAAATGAAACAGTGCACATATTAGATGCTTGTAAGTGTGGCATCAAAGGACTGAAGGATATATAATTACAACACACTGTTAATGCAGGCTTCTTCTAGAGGGAAGGGTGCAAGTCCTGGGGAGAGGTGACAGGAACTGTTCATGTCTTACTCCAAAACTTAAGTACTGTTTGAATTTTTTATATTGAAATGCATTTATCCGAGGATTTAGCTCAGTGGTTCCGGGGCCTGCCTCGAAAGTATAAGGTCCCAAGTTCGATCCCTGGTACAAAAAAAAAGAAAATGCATTTATGTAATTCAAGTGCTTACGCATAATGGTAGATACTTAGACATTTGTTCTTGTTGTTTTTGTTTTGTTTTGAGACAAGATCTCTCTAGGTATTCCAGGCTGGGCCTGAACTTGCTGTGTAACCCAGGCTGGCCTTGAACCTATGATATTCCTACCTCAGCATCCCAAGAGCTGGGATTACAGGCACTTACCACTGCCCAGCTTCAAATGTTAATTTTTAAAACTAAGAACTTCATTCTAACTTATTATTACTATTTTTGTTGTTGTTGTTTTGGGTTTTTTTGGTACCCAGGATCAAACTCAGGACCTTGCATTTGCAAGGCAGGCACGGTGCTGCTAAGCTAAATCCCCAGCCCTCTAACTTATTATTAATTTGGCTTTTGGTTCAAAGTAGAAGACTGTGTATGGAGCTTAAATCCTTATGATAAGACTATCATATGCCTCTCCTTAATTTAAATCCCCAAACATAATATGAATCATATATATATGTAGAGAGAGAGAGAGAGAGAGAGAGAGAGAGAGAGAGAGAGAGAGAGAGCGCACACCAAAAACACTTAAGCGGTTTGCCATACTAATCAAATGTCTGGAAGCTAATGACCACCACTCTGAGCACCTTTTGTAATTGTAGAAGGCAAAAATAACTTGTATTAATCTCATGATGTCTCAATAAATTTAGTATTGGGCTGGGGATTTAGCTCAGTGGTTCTGCCGCCTGCAAGGTCCTGAGTTCAATCCCTGGTACCCCCAAAAATTTATTATTAATATATTTATACAAGCTTTTCTTTTCCTGATATATACATTTTTTGGTTATACACACACACACATTTTTAATATTTTTTTTTTTTTACTGAGACAAAGTCTTTCTATATAGTTGCAGGCTGGCTTTGAACTCATTTTGTAGTCTAGGCTGATTTTGAATTCCTGGCAATCCTCCTGCTTCACCCTCCAGAGAGCTGGGATTCCAGGCCCAGTGATATGAATCATATATTAAAACAAAACCCATTTATGCCTAGGGTGATAACACAGGATGCCCTCAGGGACCAGGAATTCTAAGGAATCCTTGAAGATGGGAGTCAAGGGATCAGGTTGAAAGAGGAAACCAGAAGTCACACTACCCAGGAGAGGGCTGCTGTCCACAAGTGGGAGGGGAGGAGGAGGAAGCAGATCCTGGAAGAAAGCAGGCAGAGGAGCCCTGTGGAAAACCAGCTGAGAGCAGGAGGAGGAGTGGAGCTGTTCCACACCCAGATGCGCTCCTGTTTCATCCCTCCTCCTGCAGACCAGTCCCCAGCAGCCTCTGGCTTCAGCTTCTCTTTCCACATTATGGCTTCTGTTGTATATGTGGTTCATAGAGGCATATCTTATTTTTGAGCATAGCTGTATTTTTTTTTTGCAATACAAGAATCCAGAGCTTTGCAGAAGCTGGGCAAACACTTTACTACTGAGTTAAATTGGCCTTTTTTATTTTTAATTTATTTTGGGTGTTACTAAGGATTGAACCCATGGCCTTTGCACTGAATTATATCACCGGTCCTTTTTTATTTTTTATTTTCTGAGGCAGGGTCTTGTTAAATTGTCCAGGCTAGGCTTGAACTTGCATATCTTCTTGCCCCAGCCTCCCAGAGTGCTAGCATTTCAGGTATGTGCCACCACGCCTGGTGTCCTTGTCATTTTTTTTTTGGTACCAGAGATAACTCGGGTCCTTGCGCTTTCGAGGCAGGCGGCAGAGCTAAATGAGCTAAATCCCCCGCCCTTCTTTGTCATTTTTTGAGATAAGATCTAGCTAAATTGCCCAGGATGGCCTTAAATTCATGATCCTCCTGCCTCACTTTCTAAATGGTTGGGATTAAAGGCATGCACCACTGCACATACAGTACAGCATAGCTATACTTTTTTAATTAAAAAAATATCATGACTTTCTTTAGAGCAAAGCAAGAATCTTAGATCACGAGTTTACAGCATAAAATTAATCAAAGGCTTGAAATGATCAATTTTCTAAGAAAATTATTTGAGAAGAATACCCGAACAGATTACTAACTTTAAAAACGAATATGGCGGGGCGGGGATTTAGCTCAGTGGTTTCGCCGCCTGCTGCGCAAGCGCAGTCCCAAATTCGATCCCCAGTACCAAACAAAAACAAAAACAAACCCCAAAAAACAAATATAGCCGGATGTGGTTGTACACACCTGTAATCCCCACACTCAGGAGGCTGAAGCAAGTTCAAGGCCACCCTGCACTACAAAGTGAGGCCCTGTCTCAAAAAAAAAAAAAGATAAAAAAAGATAGGTGGAGAACTATACACAAGACTTGCTATAAAGGCAAAGACTTCCAAATCTTTACAAACAGAAAATACTCGTGTTATATAAGCTGTTTCAGTGCACAGGAACAGATGGGAAGCTACTGAACTAATTTTATGACACCACCACAATTCTGGATAAAGATGGGGTGGGGAGAAATGGAAAGAAGAGAGGAGAGGAGAGAAGAGGAGAGGGAAGGAGAGGAGAGGAAAGACACTATACAGGTCAATCTTTCCTATGCCATAGATGTAATGACCATAACTGCAATTATCATGTTAAGTCCAGCAAGGTTTTTTCTAAATAGTACATCTCATAGTTTGTCATTGCAATGTTGTTTATAGTAGCAAAAACTGAGATACCCTGCCACAGATTTGATTTGTCCCTTCTGCCTTCTCTCTAGAAGGAAAGGAGGGGTGTGTGTGTGTCTTAGAATCGCAGACCTTACAACCTTATAATTCCTTAGACAGCCTCTATTAGAATATCAACCACTTTGGGCCACTGATATAACAAGTGGCCCCCCTGCTACTGTCTAAAAAAGTAGGTCTCAGCAGACCTACTGAGTACTGGGGGTTTAAAAAGAGAAGTTGCCAGACACCCAGATGGGTTCCTGAAGTGGCCAGGATATAGTGGTAGATGCTCGACCCTGGCCTGCCACGTCTTCCTGGTCAGGCTGACACATGAGAGGCAGCTATGCTGTGACCTGAAGAAATAGAGCCATCAGGGGCAGCAATTCAGAGCAGGCAAGTATAAGCTATCCCCTCAGCAAGCTTAGCACCGGGGAATTGACATTTCCTGTCTCCAAGAACATGGTAGCCTATGCTGAGTCTCCACCATGTGAAGTCCTGCACCACTGTCCTATACGAGGGTCATCTGCTGGCCTGTGAAGATCCAGTCTTAGAGTCACACCTGTGGCAGTAAGAAGTCCTTGTTGCTAATGAGATTCTCTGCCAACTTGGGGGTACAGAAGCACCAACCATGGTTTTTTGGGTTTTTTTCCTTAAATTCTTTTATTGGTACATTTTAGGTATACAAATACGTTTACATTTATCATTGGGTGCTTGTACCTGTACATGATTTATCTTGGTTCTTATTTTTTCCCCATTACCTGTGCACCCTTCACCCCTCCACCCTTCTCTATTTACATAGACTTCGTTTCCATTTTTTTTCTTTTCTCATAATTTTTCCTTTCACTTCTTTCCTTTCCCTTTCCCCTCCCACCCCTACCCCTGTGGACCTTTTCTTCCTATTTCAAATTATCAATTATTCATTTTAATCCTTACTTACACTTTCAGTTTCTTACACCAGAGAAACTTCGGTATTTACTCATGTGTGTCCTATTTATTTCACTTAAGAGGATGGCCTCAATATGCATCCATTTAGCTATAAATGACTCTAGTTTCTCATTCTTCATGGATGAGTAGTACTCCATTTTATAAAAAAAAAAACAACAAATCTCCTTTATCCAGTTTCCAGTCGATGGGCACTTGGGCTGTTTCCAAGCTTTCGCTATTACAAACTGTGCCGCTATAAACACGGGTGCACATATATCGCTGTGGTATGATGCTTTTAGACTCTCTCAGGCAGAGCTTATAGAGAGCTGTGACTTTCTGCTGGTAGGAATGTAGACACTGGAGCTGAAAAAAGAGGGGGAAATGCCAAAGGATGTGCTGAAGAGAGTGGACTAGGGGCTAACAAAGATGTGGTTGTTGCTGTTGAGAATTTGAATAGCAGCAGTTGGTAATGTCCTACCTTTGGTCTCTCTTGTCTACACATAAACACAGTGAATGCCTGTTTGCTAGCCTGGTCCCACACTAGGGAGGGCTCTTGAAGCAGAACTGTGAACTCTTTCCCCTGGTGTACTGCTTAGTATAATCCGGATATCAATAAAGTTTTCTATTATGGTGCTGGCATCACTTTTTCTAGATGGAAGGAGTTTATTATGGTAGACCAGAATTGATCTCTCAAGGGTCATAAAATGCTTTACATACAATGTACAATGCTTTATTCTCTGGACCTGCTTTGAAGTGAGTGATATTTTATTGTCCACATTCTCCTCTTTTAACCTTCTGATTCTTGTTGATTGGTTACTCAGCAAACATTGAGCATTGTAGTAAAAGTATTTTGTTGACCATTTTTATTGATTGGTTTGGAGGTCATAAGCACTCTGTAAATACCAAGAAAAGTTCTGTTTATTAAAGTCCAGCAAGAATGCCCATCGATTTACAAACTCAGCAAATTTACAAATTGCAGAAACACTGTCTGAATTCCACAGTGATCGCCAATCCTGAAGAACACACACATTTTCCATGCCACCTACATCTCAATTAATAAGGGGTGATCTCTTTGAGAGAGGGAGAAATCAGAGAAAGAAGTAATGAACTTCTGAGAGGCAGAAACTCTGCTCAACTGTGTTTGAGCTGTGGGGCTGTCACTTGTCACTTAGAAAGATCTGACCCCACCCCAGCAACCTCCTTCCCTGGAGGTCAGCAAGGGGAAAGAATGTGGGTGAGCATTCAAACTCAGAACCTGACACGGGTCAAACATCACAATGACAATCTAGGGGCAGCAAAAGGGTCACTTGCATGCTTCAAATCCCAACCGAGCCAAGTATTTAAAATAGCAGATGTGAAAGTTTTATCTAGTGTCACTCAGCTTTGGGCCACTGTGTTTGTTCTTGAGCCAAAGGTCACCTTGGGCTCTTTTCTGTCTCTGACCATTAGCTGTCTCTGGACACAAATGGGTTATAGTCTCGTCTGGCAACTCCTTATCTCAAACTCAAAGGGCTTTTCCTTCCCCATTTTCTTAGAAAAATTTTAAGTTCTTAAGTAAATTGGGAACTATGTTTTTTCCCTTTGGGGCTGTGTGGACGGAAAGAGTTCTATATTTAAAACACACCAGACATTTACTATAACTCTGCATCAAGCTCTTACCAAAGCTTGCCACACTTTGGCCTGGCTGGACTGTCTTCTAAGAATCATCTGGACTTGTTAAGAATATAGATTGCAAGCTGGGTGTGGCGGGGCACTTCTGTAATCCCAGTACTCAGAAGGCTGATACAAGAGGATGGAGTTTGAGGCTAGCCTGGACTACAGAGCAAGACCTTGTCTCAAAATTTAGAAAAAAAAAAAAAAGGGTTGGGGGTAAGGGAGAGAAGGAAGGAAGAAAGAAAGATACTAAACTAAAATCAAAATGGATCAAAGATCTATTTTAAAACAAACAATCTGCTAGAAGATAAAATAGGTAAAACTCTTAAAGACATAGGCATAGGCAAGGACTTTCTGAACAGAACCCCAGTTGCATAAGAAATAGCATCAAGAATCAATAAATGGGATCGTATCAAATGAAAAAGTGTATGCACAGCAAAAGAAACAACAAATAGAGACAACCTACAGAATGGGAATAATTTTTTGCCATCTATTCCTCAGAGGACTCATATCTAGCATATAAAAAGAACTCAAAAAAATTAGACCGGCCCCAAAATAAAAAGATGGACAACTGGCCAGGTGTGGTGGTGCACAACTATAATCTCAATACTTGGGAGGGTAAGGCAGGAGAATAACTGTGAATTTGAGGCCAGCTTGGGCTACATAGAGTTCAAGACCAGCTTGAATTATGTGGTGAGACCCTGTCTCAAAAAAAAAAAAAATTAGACAACTGAAATGAACAGACACTTCTCTGAAGAAGTACAAATGGCCAATAAATACATAAAAAAATGTTCAGCATCTCTGGCCATTAGAGAAATGGAAATTAAAATAACACTGAGACTACATTTTATTCCAGAAAGAATGGCCATCATCAAGAAATCAAATAATAACCAATTCTGACAAGGCATTGCTGATGGGAATGTAAAATACTACAACTAATGCAGACGTTTTAAACTTTTAGGCCTTCAAGCCTTAAAAATTCTCACAGACCCTTTTTTGTTCCTATTTACCTAGAAACAGGCAGATCCACAATCCCTCCCAATGAGTGATACTTTTATAATCACAGTGTAAGCCACCACAATATATATATATATCCTGTTACCCTCAAAATTCACAATGCATATCTTGTTATATCCTCTCTGTTAGCCTTGAAAATGTATCCAGTTAGCCTCAATGTTACAGTACGTATTCTGTTTTGTTATGCTATGTGAATATCATGTTCCTAAAGAAAGCCCCAACCTCAAGCCCCAGTGCTCATCTCAATCCCACCCCAATTTAAACTATATAAAACTCCTTTTTTGTGTGTGGGGGGGCGGGGAGGCCCAGGTCTTTATGGAGTACCTAGCTCCACTGGGCCAGCCGGTCAAATAAAGCCTTGGCTCTCCTCCATCTCTTTTGAGTGGGTTTGTCTTTCCCGGTCCAGATTTCCTACAACACAACCATTATGAAAATCAGTACAGAGATTTCCTCAGAAAAGTAGAGGGCCAGGGATGCAGTTCAGCAGCTCAGCAACTGCCTGGCAAGCACTAGGCTCTAAGTTTAATTCCTGGTACCGGAAGAAAAAAAAACAACAAAAAAACTAAACTAGAAATTACATTTGACCCAGCTATTCTCCTTCTAGGTATCTTCCAGAAAGAGTTAAAGATATCATATTACAGTGATGCATGCATATCCATGTTTATAGCAACACAATTCAAAGTAGCTAAATCTTGAAGGTGGCTTGTTTGTCCATCAACAAATGAATGAATTTTAAAATGTGGTATAGACATACAATAGAGCACTACTCTGCTATAAAGAAAGATAAACCTGAGTCATCTGTGGGAGAATGAATGCACCTTGAGACCATAATGTTAAGTGAAGTAAATCAGACATCCAAGCTTAAATATTGCATGGTTTCTCTGATATGAAAAATCCAAAATATAAATAAAGAGCAAAATAAAAGACAGATAATAGAAAGTAGGGAGACACATCTTTTCCAAATGGGAAGAGGACCTAGATGGAAGGATTGGGGAGAGAGGGGAGGAGAAAGGTCTGAAAGAAGAACTGAAATTGCCAGGGATTTAGCTCAGTGGTTCCACCAACTACCTCACAAGCGCAAGGACCCAAGTTCGAGCCCCGGTACCAAAAAAAAAAAAAAGAACTGAGATGTGTTAATGTCCATATACTAACTCCCCATGAGGAATGTAACCATTATGCACTGCAAACATGAACATGTACTAATACAAAATTTTAAAAAATAGACTGATTACAAGTTTTCCCCAGATCTATTGAGATCCCATTTTAATGCGGTCAGGCACAAGGAATCATTTTTCTGTTTGTTTCTGCAGAGGACTCTAACTTGTAATCAATCCTTTTTTTTGGTACTGGGGATCGAACTCAGGTCCTTGTGCTTGCGCAGCAGGCGGTGAAACCACTGAGCTAAATCCCTGGCCTTTGTAGTCAATTCTTTATCTAGATTATTTTAGAAGTGGAAGAATAGTAGTTTAGTAATTTCTTCAATCTTTCTTCAGGTTAATTAGCAAAAAATGTATAAGCAGATGGGATGCCTAAGGTTCTATGGCAGATACTAGGAAAACAAAGGGTGAATAATATGAGATATGTCATGATGGTTTGCTGTCTCCAGCATTTGCTGAATTTTTACCATAGACTTCCTCATTTATCCTCACAACACTCCAGGAGATAGAAGCTATTAACACATCCATTGTACACATAAGAAAATTGAGGCACGGAGAGGTAAAATGACTTTTTAAAGTCTTCATAGCTAGAAAGGTCTAGAACTGAGCTTCAAACCCAGAAGTTTGGCTCCAGAGCCTGTGCCCTTTACCACCATAACCAGAGTGGACTTGTGAGTGCAGCATAGATCTTTTCCCAAGATGCAGTGTCACACAAGCTGCAGCCCAGAAAGTGAGGAAGAACCCTGATTACTTCTGCTTTTCAGTTTCTAAAAACCTCTTGATTTTGTAATATGCTCAGCATGGGAGTCACATCGGGCTGGGAAGCAATTAGACATAAAACTGCAGATTCTGCTTCTTCTTTCCAAACACTCTAGCCACGACTGGTTCCTCTAAAGACAGTGATTTAGGGAGCAGAGAAAGCTGTCAGTCAATGTGAGACCCAAATAGCAAACAAAGGGGCATCTTAGAAACAGGAAGGATGCCTGGTGTATATGTACCTATTCCCCAAGATGAATATAATTGTATGTATCACAAAAATATACAAATACAAAGAGAGCAGGAAGACGCTTCACCACCCTTTTCAAATGACTAAGCAGACTTTTAGCCTGACTTAAGGTTACCAAAGTTGAAGGTTATTGTCCTAACTCTGAAGTTCCCCTGTGCTAGTTTCTCAGAGTCTGTCTGCAAATGGCAGCAATGACACTGTCTTGCCCATGGGAATCTCACTCCTTCACAGATGACAGGCTCTGAGGTTCCAGAAAAACAAAAGGGTTCAAGACTAGGAAGCCTAAGGCACTTTCTCTCTTGAAGAAATGTGAAATGCTTTGTAGCGTTTTGTCCCTCTCTCTTAAACCTAAAGATTAGCTATTAAAGGGTCCTTTCAAATTAAATTAAATTAAAAATTTGCTTTTGGTTTTCATCAATTTTTGGAATCTATGATACCAGCATATTTTACTGTCTTTTTGTTTTGTTTTTTTAGACAAGAGTCTCGATATGTAGTCCAGGCTGGCCTCAAACTCGTGGTAATCCTCCAGCCTCAGCCTCAAGTGCTGGAATTACAGGCACGCGCTACCACACCCAGCTTGTCATATATAGTCTTCCTATATCCCTCTCTCCCTTCCTTTTTTTTAATCTACTCATGAGTAACTGCCACCTGGAGATGACTTAGGCAAAATATGTATGTTATTCCTTATCAAATTTGAATTGCCTACCTTAACAAAGCCAAACACTAAATGTCTATAGTTAACTCAATAGCTATTTAAAAGAAGAAAAATTAGGGCTGGGGATTTAGCTCTGTGGCACCATGCCTGCCTCACAAGTGCAAAGTCCTGAGTTAGTCCTGAGTTCCATCCCCGTACCAAAAATAAATAAATAAATAAATAAATAAAAATAATAATAAAAGAAGAAAAAAAGGGCCAGGCTAGGTGGTACAACTATGAAGGAGGCTGAGACAGGAGGATCACAATTTTGGGGCCAGCTTG
>NW_004624786.1:3117193-3145558 GCF_000247695.1 Heterocephalus glaber | reverse complement strand
TTGTAATACAGTACTGAGAATCAAAGCCAGGGTCTTAAACATGGTAGGCAAGCACTCTATCACTGAGCTATGCCAGGCATGGTGGCGCAAGCTTATAATCCTAGCACTCAGGAGGCTGAGGCAGAAGGATCACTGGGAGTTTGAGGCCAGCCTGAGCTACACAAGACTCTGTCTCAAAAAAAGAAATCACTGAACTACATCCCCAGTTCTCAAAATAAATTTTTAGGGAGGGAGGAAGGAAGGAAAGAAGAAAAAAAGAGTAATACAGAAGGAGGGAGAGAGGGAGGGTGTGAGGGAAGGAGAAAGATATTGGTCTGATGCTTATTTAATGACTATGGTGCAAAGACAGCTAAAGGTCCACCCAAGATTCCTGCCCCAGGTCCTTCTCCAGAGTGGAGCTCAGTGCTGGGAGCAGTTGCCCAGCCAGGAATACATTTTCCAGAGAGACTCTTGTGTCACAGGGGATACGTGACTGGTTCTTCCCAATGGAACATGAGCAGAAGAAACAGGTATCATGTCTGGGTTGAGACAGCCTAGAAACAAGTGTGTCTGCATTCTCTCACTGCTCCAGATTGCTCTCTGGAAGCTGAGAACCACCAAGACCTGGAAGAGGGCAGATCCAAAAGAGTGCAGGAGCCTGGGTTCTGAGTGACACTGAGAAACACATCTGCCCATCAGACATACCCTCATTGACTGCGGTGTGAACCAGAAAGAAATGCACTGGGCCAGCCCCAGAAACATTGAAGTGGGTTTGCTATGTGGCTAGTGCTACTCTAATGTAATTGTTACATTCCAAGATGCTGAGAAGAGGGAGAAGAGGCTTTTTAGTGAACTCAAAACCACACTAGGAAAGAATATATTTTTTACTTCTATGGAAAACTCTTTTAACACAAAGATTGTAATCTCAAATGCCTAGAGACTAGGCAGATAGTGCAATATTACTAGATATAAACACCTAAATAGTATTTATTAGGGCCAGGGATGTAGGTCAGTGGTGCCATGTCTGCCTTGCAAGCACAAAGTTCTGAGTTCAATTTCCGGTACTGAAAAAAAAACCTAAATAGTATTTTCTATGTGCCATGGTGAAAATTTATATAAACTTATTCAGTTCTCACAAATTTGTAAGGTAAATAAACTGTTATAAACCCCATTTTGTGCAAGGTGCAGTAGTGCATTCCTGTAATTCGAGGTACTAAGAAAGCTGAGGCAGGATTATAAATTTGAGGTCAAGCCAGGTGTAATAGCGCCCACCTGTAATCCCAGCATTTGGGAGGCTGAGGTGGGAGGATGGAAGGCCAGCGTGGGCTACATATTGAGTTCAGGTCCAGCATGAATTACATAGTGAGACCCTGTCTCAAAAAAAAAAAAAAAAAAAAAAAAAAAAAAAAAAAAAAAAAAAAAAAAAAAAAAAGGAGAGAAAGAAAGAAAAAGAAAAAAAAGACAGACAGACAGATATTAATTTAGGCCAGTCTGGGCAAACTAGCAATAACCTGCCCCCAAATTTAAAAAGGGCTGGAGGTATAGCTCAATGATAGAACACACCTAGATTCAATCCCCATTTCTGTAAAACAAAAAAAGCCTTTTTTTTTTTTTTTTTGTAGAGGAGGAAAGTGAGGCCCACAGGGGTCACACAGCTAGTAAGAGAAAAAGCGAGGATGCTAAGCCAGGCAGCCCAGCTCCAGTCTTGCTCCGCTGTTCACTACCCAGTGCAGGTGGATAAAAGGGTCCGAGGAAGAAGGCTGGAGGAATTGGGGAAATCAGGTACAGTAGGAAGGGGTCAGTCATTCAGCTCTACCTGAACGTACTGTCGACATTCCCAAGTTTCAAGAAAAGCCAGAAATCCAGATTTCTATGTAAAATCTCCAGATTCCAAAATGACTCAAATTGTTTTAACCATCTGCACCTCAAACAATGCACAATCAGCAGACCCCACTTAGCCTGCCCCTGGCCTCAAAGCAGCTGTCTTCTTCGGTCCAAAGGCCCTGGGGGATTCAGGGTCTGATGGCCAGAGGGCCGATCCCTCAGTAAACAACCCGCCCACTGATATGAATAATTAACTTCTGCTTTACACTGCAAGCCCACAAAGGTTACCAATAAACCAGGCATTCAGGAAACAACTCCATGTCCTTCAGAGACAAGGACAGGTGTGGGGACTCCAGGAGGGGTCCCACAATAAAGCCTGAGGTGGTGGCCTGTGCTCAGGGGGAGCCAGTGGATGCCAGCTGGGCCGAGAACCAGCTCCCTGCCTGGCTGCCTCAGTGGGGCTGTATGTGTGTCCTCGAGGCCCATTAGAGAAGTGACATGCTGTGGCTTTCACGGCTATCAGCAGGAGTAGGCTCCGGATTCCTCAAGATGCTTTAAAATAAGACAAAAAGGCACAATTATGCAGCCAAACGAAGACAAGGCAGCTGCATACAAAGCAGAGTTTTCTCCATAATAGGACTGTAACCCGTTAGACAGTGCTGAGGTCTCACCTTCCTCCCCAGGCTGTGGCTGTAAAGCATCTGTAATTGAATGCTCTGCTGCCCCAGCTCTTGGATTATTCAAACTGCAGGATTTCCAAAAGCCTCGGGTTTCAATTAAGGATATGTCAAGGCAATGAGATGAGCAAGATACCATTTTTCGGCCTTATGGTGTTTTTCAGCAATGCACATAGCCAAACAAGTGGTGATAAGATTAACCAGCGGCATTGAGTGTTCACCATGTGCCAGGTTCTGCTTAAAGTGCTTTTTATACACTAGTTTGTTTAATCTTTACCCAAATGCATTAAACATTGATGTCATACGATCACCCCCACTTCTATGGCTATAGAAACCGAGACATAAAAAGGCTGCATAGCTTATTCAAGGTCACAAAGCTCTAAAGTGACAGAGCTGGGATTTGAACCCAAGCACTGTGGTCCCAGACAGCATGCTCTTGACCACCACACCACTGGCTATTTGCATTTACAGAGTGCTGGGATTACGGGTGTGTGGAACCTGTGTTGTATATATTATTTCATTTAATTTTTATGACCACAAAAGAGGTATAATCATCCCTACTGAACAGAAAAAAGAATGTAGGTTGTAGCAAGGTTAAGTCATTTGGTTAAGGGCACAAAATAACAATGGCCTATAGCCTGGCTATAAACCCAGTTACCTGTTTCAAAGCCAGGCTTTTAACCTTGCTTGTTATAGAGGCCCAACTCATTTAAGTACTGTGCTGGGATTTATAAAATTTAGTCTTGGAAAATCATGTGTAGTCCAATCACCTTATTTATTTATTTATTTATTTATTTATTTATTTTGGCACCAGGGATTGAACTTGGGTCCTTGCACTTGTGAGGCAGGTGGCAGAACCACTGAGCTAAATCCCTGGCCCCAATCACCTTATTTTAAAGTTAATTTGTGTGAGGGAGGGATTCTGAAATTGAATCTAAGACTACAGGAATATGAGGTACACTCTAACACAACCTTAATCACCTTATTTTAGAGGTGAAGAGCTGTAACCTAAAGAGATGAAGATTTAGTTGGTGAGATAATAATACTTAGTCTCTCAGAATTGCTCTGATTAAAGTGTGTAATATGTACTTCTGCTGAACACTTGGCGTAAAAAACCATATTATTATAGTCAGCTGTCCCCAAATTACAAATTGATGGTTTCAAATTTTTATTACAAAATTATTCTTATAAACTGGGTACAGTGGTGCATGTCTGCAATCTCAGCACTCAGAAGGCTGAGGCAGGAGGATAACCACAAGTTTGAGGTCAGCCTGGGCTACATGGTGAGTTCAAGTCCAGCCTAGGATATATGGCCAGATTCTATCTCAAAAAACAAACCAACTGAGCCAGTGATTTAGCTCAGTGGTGCTGCACCTGTCTTGCAAGTGCAAGGTCCTGAGTTCAATCCCTGGCACTTAAAAAAACCAAAACCAAAACCAAAAACCAAAAAACCAATCAATAAATAAGAAAACTCAAAAAACAAAACAAACAAAAAAGATAATTCTTGCAAGTCTGTCTCATTTTTTCCCCACATTTAATGGGTTTTATTTTGGCAGATTTGTACATGCACATATGATACTTTAATTATTTCACCACCATCACCATTACCCCCTTAATTTCACAGTTTGGGGATGTTTATATATATATATCATATTTATCTCCCTTATGACCTGCCCTTACACCTTCCCCACTCCCAGACAATTATTAGATAAGAAGATCTTGTCTAATTAACAGTCTCCTTTCTACTTTCTTGTCCACATATTAGGGAGAACATGCACTATTTGTCTGATTTATTTCACTCAACATGATGATCTCCAAATCCATCCATTTTTCTGCAAAGGACAAGATTCACTTTTTTTTTTTTTTTTTTTTCTGGTACTGGGGATCGAACTCAGGTCCTTGCGCTTGCGCAGCAGGCTGCAAAACCATTGAGCTAAATCCCCAGCCCAAGACTCACTTTTTAAATGGCTGATTAATAAGCCATTACATTACTACATAGTCTTTATCCATTCATCTGTCGATGGGCATCTAGGTTGGTTCCATTATCTTGGCTATTGTGAACTGTGCCACAATAAGCACAGGTAATGGAGGCGCTATCCTTATTGCATGCAAATTTTAATTCCTTTGGGTATAGACCAAGGAGTGGTATAGTTGGATCAAATCGTAGCTCTGTTTTTAGTTTTTTGCGGAATCTCCATACTGATTTCATTGTGACCATACTAATTTACATTCCCACCAGTAGTGTAGAGGAGCTCCTTTTCCCCAGATCCTTGCCAGCATTTATTGTTTTGTTTATATTCTTGTTGATAGCCATTCTGACCAGGGTGAGATGGATTCTCAATATTGTTTTGATTTGCACTTCTGTAATGACTAAAGATACCATGTATACTTCTTTTAAGAAGTGTCTGTTCAATTCTTTTGCCCATTTCTTGATTGGGATATTTGATTGTTTTGGTGTTAAGCTTTTGGGTTTTTTATACACAAGATAGTAATCCTGTCAGAAGAGAAGCTGGCACAAATTTTCTCCCATTCTGTATGCTATCTCTTTACTCTGTTATGTCCCTGTGTAGAAACTTTTTCATTTGATGTAATCCTATCTATTGATTCTTGCCATCATCTCCTGTGCTATTAGAGTCCCATTCAAGAAGTCTTTGTGCCTATGGCTTCAAGTGCTTCCTCTATGTTTCCTTTTAGTAGTCTCAAAGTATCAGGTATTAAACCTAGGTCTCTGATCAATTTTTAATTGATTTTTGTACAGGGTGAGGAGATAGGGATCTTGTTTCAATCTTCTACAACTAGATATCCAGGTTTCCCAGCAGTATTTGTTAAAGCTTTTTTCTCCAACATATATTTTTGGCTTCTTTGTCAAGAATCAGATGGCTGTAGTTGGAGGGATTGTTTATGTGCCTTGAATTCCGTCCCAATGGTCCAAATGTCCACTTTTGTGCAAGTACCATGCTGGTTTTGTTACTATGAGTTTGTAGTATAATTTGAAATCGGGTATTGTGATGCCTCCAGGCTTGCTCTTGTTGATTAGGATTGCTTTGGCTATTAGGGGTTTTTTGCGTATCCATATGAATTTCAGTGTTATTTTTTTCTAGTTTTGTTAAGACTGTCGTTGTTGTGATGGGAATTGCACTGGATCTGTAGATTGCTTTTGGTAGTATAGCCATTTTAACAATATGAACTCTGCCAATCCATCAACATAAGAAGGCTTTCCATCTTCTACTGTCTTCTTCAATTTCTTTCTTCAATGTTCTGAAATTTTCACTGTAGAGGTCTTTTACTTCCTTGGTTAGATTGATCGCTAGGTATTTTTTTAAATTACTGTGAATGAAATTGTTTTATTGGTATCTTTCTCAGCTACCATTATTGGATTATAGAAAATCTGTTCTTTTAATGTTGATTTTATTTTTTTGTTGTTGTTGGTGCCTTTGGTTTTTTTTTGTTTGTTTGTTTTTTTGGTACCGGGGATTGAACTCGGGACCTTGCTCTTGTGAGGCAGGCACCGGAAACACTGAACTAAATCCCCAGCCCTGTTCTTTTAATGTTGACTTTTTTATCCTGCTACTTTGCTGAATGTGTTTATCAGCTCTGAAAGTCTTTTGGTGGAGGCGGGTGTGGTGGTGCACGCCTATTATTCCAGAATTTGGGAGGCTGAGGTAGGACGACGGCTGCGAGTTTGAGGCCAGTCTGGGCTATAAAGTGAGATCCTGTCTCAAAAAAAAAAAGAAAAAGTTTTTTGGTGGAATATTCAGGGTATTCTAAGATATCATCTACACACAAGAATAATTTGACTTCTTCCTTCCTTATATTTGTATCCCTTTTATTGTTTTCTCTTGCCTAACTGCTCTAGCTAAAATTTCAAGAATATACTGAATAGGGATGGTGAGAGTAGGAATCCTTGCCTGGTTCTTGATTGTTATGATTTGAAATGGTAAGCAGGTTGCCACAATGGCTACTGAAATATAATTAATAGGCAAGGACCTTGAAAACTACAAGGCACTTCTGGGATTTTCTTGAGTTTCATGTACTTCCAAACAGGTAAGTTCTCCAAGAAAATCACATTTCTCAGAGAGCTGGACAATTGTACATTTAGGCCTTCCATCTTCACAGATAAACTTAATACACTAAAAAAAAGGGCTGGGGATTAGCTCAGTGGCACTGTGCCTGCCTTGCAAGATCCTGAGTTTGATCCCTGGTACCGCAAATAAATAAATAAAGAAACTTAATATACTACTAGATCAATGACATCATGGCAAAAATAAGTTTCCATAGGTTTTTCTATTTTGTTTTTTTTTGGTACTGGGGAATCGAACTCAGGTCCTTGCGCTTGCCGCAGCAGGCGGTGAAACCACAGAGCTAAATCCCTGGCCCATTGTTTTGTGTTTTGAGACAGGATCTCTTCATGCAGTTCAAACTGACCTTGAACTCACTATGTACCCCAGGGTGGCTCTAACTTGTGGCAATCCTTCTGCCTTAGCCTCCAGAGTGGTGGGATTACAGAACTGCACAACCATGATTTTTATTTGTTTGTTTTTTGCAGTGTTGGGGATTGAACTCTGGACCTTGCGCTTGCAAGGTGGGTGACAGAACCACTGAGCTAAATCCCCAGCCCTGCTTCCATGATTTTTAATTCTATGATTTTTTTTTTTCCTGGTGGTACTAATGATTGAACTCAGAACCTTTGCCCTGAGCTACATCCTCAGCTCTTTTTTTTTTTTCCCATACCAGGAATCAAACTCAGGACCTTATTATGCTTGCCAGGCAGGGGCGGCACCACTGAGCTACATCCCCAGCACCTCTAAGATCCTTTTAACTGTTAGTGATCTAATGTTCTTGCACCTGGTGCAATGGACTTTGCTATTGTGGTGTGTCACATCCTTTCGACAACCATCAAAACTCATTATGTATATCTGGTTTCATTTCATTGTTAGGATCCTTAGATTTGGTTACCATGGCTGGCTGCATAGCAGGATATGCCTATGTGACCAGCCTCCCATAAAAAGCTTCAAACCTTGAGACTCGGATTTCTCTGAGCAGAGATAGTCCACATTTGTCCCTGAAATTTTCTCTAAGAGAGAGACAGGATTCTATATGGCCACAGATGGACAAGGAAGGTCACTGAAAACCTAGGCTGGGACCTCCAGAGTCTGTTGCTTTTTTTTTTTTTTTTTTGAGACAGGGTCTTGCTCACTATGTAGTCCAGGCTGGGCTTGAACTATGTAGCCCAGGCTGGCCTCAAAACTCTCAGCAATCCTTCTGCCTCAGCCTCTCTTGTGCTGGGATTACAGGTGTGCACCACACACACCCCCAGCTTTCCTGCTGCTTTTGCTCTGTGTTCTTTGTAAAAAAAAAAAAAATCTTAGCCTGGTCGAGGATTTAGCTCAGTGGTGTGGGTGCTGGCCCTGCAAGCGCAAGGACCCAAGTTCGATTCCCCGTACCAAAAACAAATCTTAGCCATTATCAATCTAATTTGAGTCTTATCCTTTTGCTAAGTCACTGAATGAAACCACAGTGGAACAACTTGGCCATTTCCAACACTGTTTTTCACATTTGCTAGATTCACCTCTCATACATACACAGAAACAGCTATGATTATATTACCCTTGCCTTTAGTGAGAAGGCAATCTAGAAGTTATGAAGGACAATTTCTGTGGCTCAAAAGAGCCATTCTTCTATGTGAATGTAAGTCAGGTATCAGTATCCATCAGAATAAATAAACAATGTCAAACTTTTCAGTGGCTTGAAATAATAATTTATTTCTCATGCTACACTGAGGCTTGACTGGGGGGTCTACTCCGCACTGTCCTCCCTGCAGGGCCCTGGCTGACAGAGCAGCTGCCATCTGGAGCACTATGCATGCCAGTTTCAGAGGGAAGAGAGTTCTGAAGGCTCTCACCTCAGCACCAAATGCTCTGGTTCTGAAGTTGTGCGCATCACTTTCACACTCGCTGATGAGAACTAGGAAAATAGTCCCACCAGATTTCAAAGGAACCAGGAATGTAACCCTACCAATTACATCTCCAAAAAACAAAAAGGGACCAAAATATTTCATTTACAATCCTAATGACTAACATAGGTATCTATTAGTTGAGGAGAGCCTGGAGTATTTGTCCAGGTTTGAAATATCAGCCTTTTTCTGTACTGCCTACCTTCAGAACAGCACATTTCCACCAGGAAGAGGAACACAAAGTGGCAGGAATTCTCAACTGGTGAGCAGATGGACATGGTAGTACACTAGAGGGCTCAACAAAATCTTGGGGGCATGTGAAGTTTGAAAAAGGCTTTAGGCTGGGCATGGTGATACACACCATGGTAATGCCAGCCCCTAGGGGGCTGAGGCAGAGGACTGTCTGGGCTGCATAGCAAGACCCTGTCTCAAAGAACAAACCACCACAAAATCCAGGCATGGCGGCACATGCTTGTAATCCCAGCACCACTCTGGGGCAGGAGGACTGCATGCTTGGGCCCAACCTGGGCAACTTAGCAAGACTTTCAAACTAAAAAATAAAAGCCAGGTATGCTGACATACTCCTGTAATCCCAGAACTCAGAAGGTTGAGACAGGAGGATCAACATGAGTTTGAGGCCAGACTGGGCAACACAGTAAATTCAAGACCAGCCTGAACTACATAGCGAGACCCTGTCTCAAAAAACCAAAAATAAATAAATCCCAATAAAAATACAAAAGGTTGGGGCTATTGTTCAGTGTGAAGCCATGGGCTCAATCCCTACAACCATCAAAAGAAAAAGAAAAAAAAAACTTTAGGAAGAAAACCCACTATAGCTCTTGAGAATCACTCTACTCTAGAATGCTCATCAATTGGTCCTACTGGACTGGTTCAAAAAGGAGGAAAAGGAGGATAAAGAGGAGTAGATGAAGACTAACTTTTTTCTTTTCTTTTTTTTTGTACTGGGGATCGAACTCAGGACCTTGTGCTTGAGAGGCAGGTGGCGGAACCACTGAGCTAAATCCCCAGCCAGAGACTAACTTTTTTAAAACAGGAGGTGACAGAGCCAAGGATTTAGCTCAGTGGTTCCGCTGCCTTCCTTCGAAAGTGCAAGGTCCCAAGTTCGATCCCTAGTACCAAAAAAATAAATAAAATAAAAAATTGGCCCTTTTGGTCCTCTTCTGAGTCACGGAACACACACACACACACACACACACACACACACACACACACAGGCAAACCGTTTAAAAGCAGTTGTATCACTGCTCAAATGAGAGAATGGGCAAAGTTCAGGGAAGGAAGGTGGAGTCAACACTGGGCTGGTTCTTCTCCCTCAATATTCTTTACAATGGAGACTGAAGAACTACAATTCCTAATTCCCCAGCCTCCTTAGCAGCTCAAGATGGCCATGTTAACCATTCTGGGCTAACAGTGTGACAATAGGAGTTGCTAGCCTTCCAAGGAAAGCTCTTTTTTTCTTTTTTGAACAGGGACAGCTAGCCAGGATGACCCACTTGAGTTCTTCACTCCCTTCTCCCTGAAACAGCAGCACACCTGTCAACGTAGCAGATTTCTTTTAAAACTGTGAGGTTACAATCAAGAGGACAAATATCTTCCTACCAAATAACAGGGAAGAGTCTCTAGGGTCCTTGTTACAGGAGGAAAACAAGCCCCTATCTGGCTAAGTCACTGTAGTGGTTTCCAACTGCTGCTGTTAACAAATTTTATCAAACTTAGTGGCTTAAAAAATACCAATTTAGGGCTGGGGATTTAGCTCAGTGGTTTTGCCACCTGCTGCGCAAGCACAAGGACCCAAGTTCGATCCCTGGTACCAAACAAAACCAAACCAATTTATTACCATGAGTTCTGTGGATCAGAATACAAACAAGAGTCTCACTGGGCAAAACCTCAGTGTTGCCAGGGGTTCGAGAGCATTATTTGTGTCCTTGCCTGTCCCAGCTTCTACGGGCCACTGGCTCTTTCCTTCATCTTCCAAGCCAGCAGTAAGGAGTTGAGTCCTCACACTGCATCACTCTGACTTCTTCCACCTTTTCCTCCCATTTTAAGATCTTGATTATGTCAGGCCCACCCAGATGATCCACAGTCATCTCTCCCTGTCAGTCCTTAATTTGATCTCATTTGCAAAGTCCCCTCACAGGTTCCAGAGTCTAGGATGTGGACCTCTTTTCATCCTGTTATGCTGTCTAAAGTAGCTATATAGCATGGAGGGAAGTTTTGTTATTTAGACCAAAATGCACTCCGAACTGAGACCTAGCTCCCACATCTACCTGAGGAAGGCCTAGAAGGCTTCACAGAGGAGGGAGCCTCCTAGAGATCAGAAGGATGAAGAGGGGAACCAGTCACATGGACAGTGTGGAGAGGGCATCCCAAGGAGATGAGACAGGAATGGGGGTGCACGGTATGTCCAGAAACTACACATGGCTCGGTATTGCTGGAGCGCACATATGTATGGGGTGTGGGAAGGTGGAGATGAGGATGGGACAGTTCACCTGTGGCCTGGCATATGTGCATCGAGGAGCTCAGATTTTAATTGTAGACAACAAAGTGCCACTTAAGAATGAGAGCTGGAGGTGCAAGATTTGGCTTAGGGGAAAAGAGTGATCATTTGTCTTTAATGTGGAACATAACCAGGGTCTATAGGGGAAAGGCTTCAGGCAGAACAGTCATTTTTATGGCTTGTGTTTAGATGATCCCCTAAAGCCCCTGCAAGTCACAAGTGGGGCTTTTTCTGGAATTGACTAATGGTGCAGTGCCAAGTTCAAGGGCACTAGGTTGAAGGGTGCAAGTACTACCTGCCCTAAGTAGTCTGCATAAGGTGAAAGGGGCAGAAAGACTCTGTTGAGGGCCCCTCCCTTGTTGCTTTTGTCACTTTCTGGCCACCAAGGACTGTTTCTCCTCTGCAAGTTCAGTCAGTCATGCCATCCTGCCTTGGAGCCAGCCAATTACGGACTGAAACCTCTACAAACTGTGAGCTAAATAAACCTTTCCTCCTTTAACTTTGGGTGTCAGGTATTTTGTCTCAGCAACGAGAAAGTAACTAAGTCATTGTAATGGTTTATGTTAGGGGCAATGAAATGAATGTCTAGATAGACACTCAAACATTTATTGAGCACCACCCGTGTGCCAGGTGCTGTGGCATTCCGAGACTACAAAGACGTCAAAGGTCAGAAGAAGGTCCCCTGTCCCTAGGTCAACCACAATCCAGGGCAAGAGTGAGGGGTGCTCGTGAAACTTCAAGCTTGGGACACTGTAATTCCTGCCCCAAGTCCAAGAAGTGCACACAGGTTGGGGTGAGGCCCGGAAGAACTAAAGCAGTCCTGCAGTCTAGCAATTTCACAGGCCCCAGTGCAGTGAGGGGACAGCAACAGAAGAACCCAGTGGCCCTTTTATATGTCTGTATCACCCAAATGAGCCCTGATGTCCCCTCCATGTCTGCTTCAGGTATTATAAATCACTGCACATGGTGAGTTAGAATATGGAAAGGCACTGTTTGGAGAGGACTGTGCTCAAAAATACCCCTCATGAGAAAATGAAAAAGACCTGAAATTAGGGCAGGAAATGCGGCTCATGGTAGAGCTTGCCTACCAGGTGCAAAGCCCTGGGGTTGAATGCCCAGCATCACAAAAAAACAAAGAAAAAAATAACTGAAATTAGAGAATGGTGGTAATAGCACAACTTGACAAATATACCAAAAACCATGGTTATACATTTACTTTAAAGGAATGAATTTTGTTTCTGCTTTTGTTTTTTGAGACAAGGTCTTGCTACGTAGTCCAGGTTTGCCTTGGATTCACTATGGACCCTGGGCTGGCCTCAAACTCATAACAATCTTCCTGCCTCAGGTTCCCAAGTGCTGAGATTACAGGTGTGCACCATCATTCCCAGCTAGGAATTAATTTTATAACATGTGAATTCTCTCTCAATAAAAAATAAATATTTTGGGGTTGAGACAGGATCTCACTTTGTAGTTCAGGCTGGCCTCAAACTCATATCAATCCTCCTGGCTCAGCCATCTGAGTGCTGGGATCACAGGTGTGCACCATCATGCTCAGCTTAATTAATTTTTTAAATTAGAGAAAAACAACCCTACCACTTAGCAATAAGAAACCTTGGGGTGGATACTTAGCCAGTCAGAGCTTCAGTTTCCCCATCTGCAAAATAAGAATGGTACTGCAACCTTCAGGAAACTGTTCTGAACATGAAATGTGAGAACATAGGTGAAGCACTTCACACAGTGCCTCGAAGACTGTAGGAGCTAAATATATTCTCATTCCCTCCCTCCTAGGTGCCAAGAAACTTTTTTTTTTTTTTTTTGGTACCGGGGATCGAACTTGGGTCCTTGCGCTTGCGCAGCAGGCGGCGAAGCCAATAAAGTTTTAAAAGGTCGTTTTGTTCAGCAGCTGCAAGATGTGACATGAGCTCCAGGCAAGCTCCCTTCAGAAGGTCTGGTCTCAGGCAGACAGCGCAAAAATCAAGGAGGAAGACAGAAGAGGGGCTGAAGCCGACTCGCTGCTGAGAGACTGCAGATTTTCTTTGCAGCTGCGCAGTGCAGAAATAATGAGAGTCACGTGGTATAAACACAGCTTCGCACACAGGGTGGTGAGGAAAGTCAGGTAGACTTCTGCTTCTAATACTAGGATGCCATGCTAACAGAATCTAGTGTCCAAAACAGTCACAGGGGCCCCTACACGCTGACAATAATGCAGCCCCGGTGTTTAGAGATGATCCACGCCACATCCTCGTTGCTATGGGCTCCTCAAAACCAGAACGAACCCAAAACAAACTTTACACAATGGATTTTCTAGCGAAGTACTAAGGAAGAGAAGCTCTCCCCCCCCCCCATTGGGCTTCTCATTTGTAACCATTCTAAAATCGGCCAGGTATGTATCAAGTGCTGGCCATGTCCTCAGCCCTGTGAGAGACGCCGATGTGAGAGACAGGAGCATAAACCCCAGTCCCTGCTCTTCAGGAGGCAGCCAACCTCAGCTTGAGAGCAATCCTTCATAGTAAGCGTGTAAAAGGCATCGTGCCTTGCACAAAGCAGTGGTTCTGTTGTCATTTGTGCGCTGGGTCTATGAATTAATAGAGGACACAATAATAAGACAATTGTCCCTTGTGGGGCCCACTCTGAGAACCACAAGATGGCTTGGAGTAGCTGGAAAAGACTTGTGCCAGAGGCTGCTAGTTGCCTACTCAATATCAATTCTTCCATTTTTCCTTATAACAGAGCCCCTATTTTATTTGAAGGGGCCATATGGCAAGATATCTCCCAGCCTCCCTTGTAGCTAGAGGTGGCTAAAAAGATTTGAAAAAGAGAGAGAGAGAGAGAGAGAGAGAGAGAGAGAGAGAGAGAGAGAGAGAGAAAGAAACTGTAAAGAAAGTGTTCCAGAAAAGTCTCTTAAAAGGTAGACCAACAACTGTCACTTGCTCTTATGCTCTTCTTTTTGCTCTTCTAATTCCTGCCTGAAATATAAATGTAATGGCTGGATCTCCATGGTCCATTTTGGACCATGAGGTAACCTTGAGACCAGAAAAGGAGAAAACCCAAAAAGTCTAAATTCCTGATCATGGAGTCACCATATTCTCCCTCAATTGCTTACCTCTGGAATTCTTTCACACAAGAGATAAATAAACCTCTGAGTTGTTTAAGCTACATTTTAGGGTTTTATCATATGCAGCAAATCCATCTTGTAACCAGTACAAGGTTCCATGGAAAAGGGAGGCCTCAGAGGAAACACTAGCTTTGTGATTGGGGAAATGAAGAAATGTCAGAAAGAGGATAGGAAAAGACACCAGCAGGAAAGAATATGAGCTGAAAGCAAGTGGGGAGAGAGAAATAAGAAGCCAGATGCTGGCTCTGCAGATGTTGGGGAAAGAGAATCTGATTGGAAAAGAACCAGGGACCACAAAGGATCAAGAAAGCTGGGCTCCCTCTGAAGGAGCAAAGCACCTCCAAACACTTTGCAAGGCTAAGACAGGAAGACTGCAAATTTGAGCCCAGCCTGGGTAACAGTAAAAAAGGAGAGAAAGAGGCAAACCTAGAGGCTTGGGGAACTTCATCACTGAGGAGATGCAAACAGTGGGCTGGGTGTAGAGCTCAGTGGTAAAGCATCACCCAGCATGCGTGAGGCCCTGGGTTTGAGTCCCAGTAGGGCAGAGTTTTACAGAAGATGCAAATTTGAGCAGTGGCTGGGTCAGCCAGGTGAAAACTCCCAGACTCAGAACAGATATAATCACAACACCGTCTAAGATCTACTCAGCACCATGCTCCTGGCCCTGTGCTATGTACTTTCCACATACTATTACCTCATTTCACAAGTCTATGAAATAGTCCTATTATTATCACACCCATGTTTTGGACAAGGAACCTGAGGGTTAGAGAAGGTCAGTAACTCCTCTAATATAAGCATCATAACCCTGCACATTGGGTGACCCAATTTTGCTGTAGTGGTAAGTCCTTTTATAAAATGAAGAAAGTGTTGGTAACCATTATTTCAAAGTCAGAAAAAAGTATGAAGATCTTGACTTTAAAACAGGAAGATTGCCGAGCATGGTGGCGCTTGCCTGTAATCCCAACACTCAGGAGGCTGAGCCAGGAGGATTGCCAAGAGTTCGAGGCTAGCCTGGCTACATAGTGAGACCTTGTCTCAAAACACCAAAAAAAAAAAAAAAAAAAAAAACCCACACAGGAAGATCTAGATGGATGTGGTGGTGCACACCTATGATCTCAGCACTCTGGGAGTCTGAGGCAGAAGGATTACAGATTCAAACCCAGCCTGGGGAATTTAGCAACTTAGCAAGAACCTGTCTCAAAATAAAATAGAAAAGTAAAGGATTGCCCGGGGATTTAGCTCAGTGGTTTCGCCGCCTGCTGTGCAAGCCAAAGGACCAAGTTTGATCCCCGGTACAAAAAAAAAGTAAAAGATGGAGCTCAGTGCAAAAGCCCAGGTACTAAAATATAAATGAGTAAATTTTAAAAATCCAGAACTAAATATGCCATGTGCAGGTGCAAATTCCGTATGATGAGTGTTATCATTATGTATGCCTAAAATGTACCAATAAATGTTTTGCTATGTTAAAAAAAAAAAAGTGAAGCTAGTTGGTTTGTAAATCTTCTCCTAACCAGAAGGAAAACAGATCAGAAGAATAAGAACATTTCCAGGAACATTACATTTACTGCTTGCACGGGAGAAAAGCATGTTAAACAAACCACCCCCCACCCTCTAGCAGACCGTGAAGCACTCCTGAGGTACAGATGGGGGCAAGGATTGCAGAAGCAAGCAAACAGTGACAGAAGAACCACCTCAGCTACCAATCGGCCACAGCAAACCTCCAGCTCCTATGTCTCAAATAGTTTTTTAATATCTCTCTACAACAGGGATTGGAAAAAAAATTCTATCGTAGCTAAGGCTAAAAATTCAATACTTTGAATTAAGTTATGCAGACACATCTACTGAACACAAAGAATTCTTCCTGGAGTGACAATCTCATTAGTCATTGACTGGAAGGGGAAAAAAAATCAGGTTACAAATAAGCTAGGTAACTCAAGTACCTAGAGATTAAAAATAAAACATCTCGGGCCAGGGATTTAGCTCAGCGGCACAGTGCCTGCCTGGCAAGCATGAGGTCCTGAATTCGTTCCCTAGTACCTATAAAATAAAAAACAAAATATAAAATAAAAGAAAACGTCTCCATCAGCAACCGGGCAGGATCCAATGGCAGGGTTTCCCAAGTGGAGAAAGCTGGCCCAGGAGAGCATTAGAGGCTGGACATCAAAATTGTCACCTTCAGCCAAGAGCAGTGGCACAGGGCTGTAATTCAAGGTACTGGGGATGCTGAAGCAGAAGATTCAAAGTTCAAAGGCAGCTTCAGTATCTTAGTGATACCCTGTCCAAAATAAAATTTAAAAAGGTCTGGAGACGCAGCTCAGTAGTAGAGAGCCTGTCTAGCATGTATGAGACCCTGGGTTCAACACCCAGCACCAGAAAAATAAAAGTGTCAGCTTTGAAGACTGACCCAAGTCCACCACATGCTAACTGTGGGACTCTGGCAAGTTTCTTCACTTCTCAGTTTCAGCATCTTCATTTAGAAAATGGGACTGGTTATTTCTACCCACTGAAATAGCTGTGAGGCTGTAAGACATGATCTGCTGTCCTGTCACCATGACTTGGAAGGCTTAGAATTCCAGGCAAGAAGACTTAGGGCCCGTTGTGGTGCATGGCTGTAATTTCAGCACCCAGGAGGCTGAAGCAGGAAGATCACTGCAAGTTTGAGGCTAGCCTGAGCTACATAGTGAGCTCAAGGTCACCCTGGCCTACACAAGAAGATCTGATCTCAATAAATAAACAAACAAACAATATTTACTTTGTCATTTGAACTGAAACCAGAATATCACATGAATAGTTTCTGCCAGTCAAAAGGATGTGAGACTCTGAAAAACCACCTCCAGGTTTTGTTAGAGGAGACTATCTTGTTTGGTTTGCAAGGAGTTACAGACACACAAAGGAAACCACAGGCTGTAGAAGAGATACATAAACCCTGGGAAGAGCATGTCCCTCAGCTCCCACAGCAGGGGGTGACACAGGAGCATGACAACATATCAGGGCAAATACCAGGGTCTGCACATGCAAGCATGCCGCTGTGTGCACTTGTGCAGTGAGTGACCAGGGAGGGTGGCCTGCTCCCTGTGAGGCCAAGTCCACCCAGGAGCCCACAGGCGGGTGGCAGCCCTGATCGCTGACCCCAGCTACAGATGGCCTGGGTTCCGCTGGGGACGTTAGTGATGAGGAAGACTATAATTCATGCATATACACATGTATGCACTTTAGTCACTAAGCAAAGCCAGTGCTTTGCTAAAATCTTTAAATATTTTCTTTTCTTTTTTTTTTCAATACTGGGGACTGAACCCAGGGCCTTCACACTGAGCTACGTCTCTAGCCCGTTTTTGTGGGGTTTTTTGAGACAGGCTCTCACTAAGTTACTAAGTTGTCCAGGCTGGGCTTGACCTTGCAATCCTGCCTCAGTCTCCCAGAGTGCTGGGATTACAGGCATTGCCACCATGCCCAGCTTAAATATTTTTTTGTACTGTATTTTCTTTAAGTACTCTTAGAGATAATATTTGAGGCAGTACAGCTTGGTGTTTGAAAGCATGGACTTGGGAGCCAGACTGCCTGGGTTCAAATTCTAAGTGTCCCTTGTATCAGCTGGTAACTTTGGGCAGCACTATATAAGCTCTCTAGGCCTCTCGATTCTCACATGTAAAGTGGAAATAATAGTAGTGCCCACCCATCTCGTGAAGCTGTTGTGTGGTATAAATGAATTAATATGGATAAAATGCCCTGAACAGGAGCTGGCAAAAGTAAGTCCTTGTTTTGCTTTTCCTGCCAGAGACAGAGAAGGAGGCTTGGAAAGGCCAGTGACTGGCCCATGGCCTCACACCTGGTCAGGGCAAAGCCGGGCACAGGCCCGGGTCTGACTTTGCAGCACACACGATCCCAAAGCTGTCCTCTCCCGGCCCACCTGCACGCACACCACCACAACATCCTGCAGTCCTACCATGCCAATATGGCCTAGTCCTTCCCAGTACCAATCAGTGCTGTAAGATGAGAGAAGACACTAAGTGACCTGGTATTCTAACTCAGTTAAACTCTGATTTTGCTATCATGTATGGAAAGAAATCCTAAATATGTGTTGGTTTAGGGATCTGCCCCTCATTTAAGAGAAAATAGCTCTTTGCCAAGGACAGGAGCCCTTTCCTTTTGGATCTTTTTATGGAAAGCCTCATGGACCTATCTCCTTGAAACCCTGAGACTAAGAAAGGCAAAACCTGTTATTGCCTCATAAAACCTGCCCTTTGGTAAAGTCCTCAGGGTACAGATGATGGGTATGATCCAAAGCACAGAGGGAAAAATAGCATGAGGACCAATCCAAACAAACAGCCCCATAAGCCAAGATAACCACCCTGCCCTCGATCCTGACCAGCTGCCTGGAAGGTTCTAGAAGGAGCCAAAACAATGTTAGAAAAACATGTGTTAGAGATGACTAAACCATTTGTGACCAAGAATGATCTAAGAGTAGAAAGCTTTGGACAGTCAACTCAAAGAAAAACAACCTGTAGCACTGGTTAGTTAGCACTCCTGGGTTCTTACTATGTGCCAGCACCTGTTCAAGGCCTGTTAAGAGATAATATCCCACTTATTCCCACTGAACAACACATCCTGCCATGGTGACACACTCCTGTAATCCCAGCACTTGGGTGGCTGAGGCAGAAGGATGGCTGTGAATCTGAGGCCATCCTAGGCAACATACTGAGTTCAAGGCCAACCTGAATTTCATAACAAGACTCTGTCTCAAAAAAACAAACAATGACAGACATGGTGGTACACCATGTAATTCCAGCACTTGGGAGGCAGAGGCAGGAAGATTGCCTTCAGTTTGAGGCCCATCTGGGCTATATAGTGAGTTCAGGGCCAGCAGAACTACAAAGGAAGACCCAGTCTCAAAAAACCAAAACCTAGGGCAGGGGATTTAGCTCAGTGGTTCTGGTGCCTGCCTCACAAGTGCAAGGTCCTGAGTTCAATCCCTGGTACCAAAAAAAAAAAAAGAAAAAACCCAAAACCAAAACAACAACAACAAAAAAACCCCAGTATGGTATAGGTAGTGGTTATTAGCTCCATTTTACAGAGAGGAAAATGAGACACAGAAAATTCAAATAACTTCTCCCAGAGCCACACAAGAAGTAAGATTCAAAAACCATGGTCTTAATGTTTTCAAACCTTTCTGTTCAGTTCACAGCAAGAAATACATTTTCCATCAGCACTCAGTATATATTCTCGCATATATAATTCAAGCAAATTTATTAGTTTTTGTTTTGTTTTGTTTTGGTTTTTGGTATTGGGGATTGAACTCGGGACTTTGCGCTTCCAAGGCAGGCGCTGGAACCACTGAGCTAAATCCCTGGCCCTCAAGCAAATTTATTTTTATTTTATTTGTTTTTTGGGGGTTTTTTTTGGTACCAGGGATCAAACTCGGGTCCTTGCACTTGTGCAGCAGGCAGCGAAACCACTGAGCTAAATCCCTGGCCCTGTTTGTTTGTTTTAAAAGATAGTGTCTTGCTATGTAGTTCAGGAGGGCTGTGAATTCACTGTGTAGCCCAGGCTGGCTTCAACCTAGTGGCAATACTCCTGCCTAAGCCTCTTGAGTCCTGGGATTACAAGTATGTACCACCCATACCCAGCAACAAAATTTTAAAACAGAGTAATACTCACCTTAGCATGCCCAATGCACTCTGATGATGTTGTTTTCCCAGTACGAGAGATTAAACCCAATGGTACTCTACCACTGAGCTATATTTCCAGCCTTTTTTATTTTTGAGGGAGTCTTGCTAAGTTACACAGGCTGGCCTCTCAAATTTGCAATCCTCCTGGGCCAGGGAGGATTTAGCTCAGTGGTTCTGCCACCAGCATCGCAAGCAAGGTTCCAAGTTCGATCCCCGTTACCAAAAAAAAAAAAAATACAATCCTCCTGCCTCAGCCTCCCAAGTAGCTAGGATAAGTGGTGTGCCACTATACCCAGCTACTTTTCTTTTGTTTTGATGCTAAGTATTAAACCCAGAGATAGGACCGGGGATTTAGCTCAGTGGTTCTGTCGCCTGCCTTGCAAGTGCAAGGACCTGAGTTTGATCCCTGATACCAAAAAAAAAAGAAAAGAAAAAAGGAAAAAAGAACGCAAAAACCCGGGGCTCACACTCACTAAGTATGGTCTCTATCACTGAGCTACATCCCCAGGCCTGATTTTCTATTCTATTCCATCGCATTAAAAACATACATCACTCAGCCAGCATGGTGGCACACACCTGTAATCCCAGCACTCAGGAGGCTGAGGCAGAACAGCTTCAAGTTTGAGCCCAGCCTGGGCTATATAGTGAGTTCAAAGCCAGCTTGGACTACATAGCAAGAACCTGTCTCAATGATAGCCACAGTGGTACACACCTGTAATCCCAGCACTCAGGAGGCTGAGACAGGAGGATTTCCATGAGTTTCAGGCCAGCCTGGGCAATATAGTGAGTTTAAGGCCAGGCTGGACTACATGGCGAGACCCTGTCTCAAAAAAACCACCACCAAAACAAAAACAGAAACAAACAAACCAAAAAAAAACCTGTCTCAAAAAAAAAGAAATATCACTCAACAAATACTTTGGAACACATAATACTATATATGCTAGACAACATCCCAAACTTTGGGTACATCAGTAAATGGAAGAGACAAAAATCTCTGCTCTCCTGAAGCTCACATTTCTCCAAAGAAAGAAAGTGAATCAGATCCATATGCAAAACTGTAGCATCTGAGGTGGTAATCTGATGAGTGCTATGGAGAAAATTAAGCTGGGAAGGCCAAGGGTAGCCAAGGAAGACCTCAGGATGCTTTCAGGGACTGCTACACTAATTCCACTGGGTTATCACCTGCAGTGTGAACACCTCCATCCTTAATTGGTTCACACTAATGCCTCCCTGTGTTTGAAGGCTCTGTGTCCTACCGTATGCGAGTTCTGTGCACATGCATGTGCGGGTCAATATGCATATACATGTATGTGCACATATGTTTGTATGTGCATGTGCACCAGCATCTACTTGCTCACTGAGAGGTTTTGAAGACACCAGGGGCTCCACATGCAGCTGTGCAGGAGTTCCCTACACAAGCTTACCCTGCGGAGAGGGTCCGGAATGGAGCCTGAAATACAGCCCTGGCACCACTAGTCAAAGCCACGAGTGCCACATGTGTAACCTGGCTGTAGTCTTCAGTCCAGAGGAAGGAGAACCTGTGTATTATTGGTCTCCCCAGAAGGGGCACCTTTTGCAATTTGATAGCCCAAGGGTGGTGCTGGATTCTAATGTGCATCAAAATGCCCTATGTGCTAGAATGACCTTGGGGAGAGGAGACGACTCCAGGAATTAAAAATCATTCCCAGGGGAAAATGCAGTACACTAGGCACACCTGACAGAGTGACTAATGTGGGGGACAGGGGACTGGAGCCAACTCTGAAGCAGCTGGAGCCACTTGGGTAGCCTCCATTGAAGGCATTTGAAACTTGGCACCAGAGTGAAATCTTCAGACTCTTGCTTTAAGTTAAGGGGGAAAATAATAAATGTTACTAGCATGGGTGGCAAAAGCATTACCTATGGGAAAAGCAGCCAATCTCTGCTAATGAATAAGTGTAATTGATCAAAACAGATGACTCAATGGACCTTCCAAATGTGCTTTTAGCAGAGTAGACAGTTTTTTTATTCAAATGCAAACTCAAATAAGATCTAATAATGGAGATTTTGGAACAATCCCAGCATCGGTATTTTCTTCTTTCTTTTTTTCTTTTTCTCTTTTACTGAGCAGCAAGGCATCTTAAGCTCCTGGCTGCATCAACTGCCAATGGATGGTTTCCATGTGGCTGAGGGGACCCCCAAGACTGGCCAGATGTAGCAAAGGGCAGTCACATGCCACCCCACACCCCCATCTGACCTTTCCTCCTTACCCCACTTCTACTCCCTGACTTATGAAGAGCTGGGCAGCCCTTCGATTCATATAATCATGTTTTTCAACAAAGATTTCTTGACCACTGTGTGCTGACCACCATAAGGGGATTCAAAGATGCTAGGACCAGGCCCTGTCCTCAGCAAAGAGGGAAGATATGGAGGCAAACAGATGAAAGAAGCCTCAGCTCACCTGGACAAGCATTTAATCTTTCTGGACTTCAGTGTCCTCCTTTATCGAGTGAAGGTGCTAGACTAGACAGGACTTCAGGGCACCAGGCCAGCTGAAAACTGTGATCCTAAGCCTTTCCCTTTCTCTCAGGCTTCCAGGCTCCTTGGAAGCTCACAGACCCAGAGTGGTCTTCTAGGAAAGAAGAGTGAGCCAAGGAGACGTAGTGAGCATCATGTACCCTTTCCTCAGCAAGTCTGGTTCCAGCACCAGATGCAGGGTGGTGCCCAGTGTTCTGCATTTTCCCCTGGGAGTGATTTTTCTGTGAGCGGTCTCCCCTCCCCAAGGACACTCTAGCACAGAGGGCAGCTTGATGCAAATTAGAATCCAGCACCACCCCTGGGCTATCAAATTGCAAAAGGGGGTCCCTCTGGGGTCAAGGTAAGTTTAGAAAAGAAAATGGAAGATTTAGTCTTCTGTGCCAAGGAATCTGGGGGAAAAGGAGAGTCACTGGAGTTTAATGCACAAGAGGCCATCAGGGCGGTACAAAGAAATCTGACAAACCCGAGGAAGCGCTGAGGGTGGGGGTGGGATGTGAGTTGCAATAGTCAGAGCAGAAAGGCTGAGGCTGGACGTAAGAGGTTTCTCCCTCGGTCTGGCCAGGCACCCCATTCCATCACCCCCTCATCGCGATCATGCTTATTGTCAAGGGCTTGCCCAAGCCCAAGATTCAATCTTACTCTCTTTTTAAAGTTCCACAAGTGGCTTTAAAGTAGAGGCAGAGCTCATCTCCCTTCTTCCCAGGTGCTTGAGGTTAAACAGGACCACCAAGGTCTGCCCGGAAGGGGTGCTAGCACCCGGAAGGATGCGTGGGGCGGGGATCTAGAGGGACAGATGCGCCTACCTGCAGAGGAGCCGTCCTCGTGGTCTGAACTGTTGCGGCTGCAGTCGCTGCCTCTCTCTGGAGAGCTGTGACTGGGCGAGTCCCGCTCTGGCACACGCAGGAACCTCTTGCGCCCCCAATAGGGAAAGTGCTCGCGGGCCCCGCGCCTGGGGGGCTCATCCTCAGGCAGGAGGGAGGCCCGACCTTCCTTGGTCTCCACCTCCAGCTCTAGGTCTCGGCTCGGGTGCCGCTGCCGCCGGCACCCGGGTATCAGATGCATCCAGCGGTGGGGGCTGGATGCCCGCGCCGGCTTCTCCGCCTCATCACGGGCCCCAAACCGATAGGGGGCCACCACCAAGTGGTTAAGGACGAATTTCTCGTTCAAATCCACCATCTCGAAGTCGTGGTCACTGCTGTCGCCCCCATCGTCCGCACCGGAGGCATTTGGCTCGCCCTCTTCCGAGCCCCGGCCCTCCCGGGTCCCCAAGGATCGCTCTTTTCCCGGCGCGTGGGAAACAGGGCCCTCGCGGCTGGGGGTCGCGCAGTCCTCCCCGGGCCTGAAGAGGAGGCGAGGTTGCAGCAGCTGCTGGTGGATGACGGCCGTCAAGCTGAGCACCGCGCCCCCTCCCTCCGCCACTCGGGGCCCAGGGGGAAGGTCCAGGCACAAGTAGGGGTTCTGCTCGGCCTTCCCCGCCACCTCCCGGTCGGGGCGCTCGGGATCCGGGCCGTCTCCGCTGCCGCCCGCTGAGCCCTCCTTCTGGCCGGCGGGGACAGGATCCTCCTCCGAGGGTCCCCCGCTGCCGCCGTCTCCGCCCTCCGCGCGCCCGCGGCCTTGGTCCAGCTTCTCTCCGGCCAGGGCGGTCTCCAGGTACGAGACTTTGAACTTCTCTTCGGCCAACACTTGTTGCAGCCGCTTTAGGTTAAGTTTGCAGCGCTCCAGCTCGCGCTCCATGTCCAGCACCGACTCCAGCCTCATGACTGGAGCCTGCTCTCCGGGGAACTCGGCCTGCCAGTGGCGCTCGAACTCCTCTGGGTCCCACATGCTGGGCGTCCAGTCGGGCTACCCCGGGCCGGGCTTCTCCGCGCCGCCGCCGAGTGGTGTTGCCGGGCCCGCTCCGGGAAGCCTGCGCCGGCGCAGTCACCAGTCCGTCGCTTCAGCGCCGATGAGAAAAAGAGGGTAAAAAATAAAGTTTTTTCCCTTCCGCCTTGGTGCTTTTTTCTTTTTTCTTATGGGTTTCGCCTCCCTGACGTAAGCAACCAGCCGCCCGCGGCGGAGGCGGGCTCGGAGCCCGAGGTCTGCAGCCCAGCAGCGGGGCCGGGCGCCCCGCGGGCTCTGGCTCCTGCGAGCCGCGGCGGGGGCGGAGCCTCGGTGGGGCCTGGCCAGGGCCCGCGAGCGCGCTGGGGGAGCTGTGCAGGGGGTCTGGCGAGGGTCACCGAGTGGAGGGCCCGCGGTCCTGCCCCTCAGAGGCGCCGGCGATATCCGGCGCCTGCAGCAGAAGGGCCAGTTCGCGTCTTCCCTGCCCGGGTTACTGCGCAGCTCCCGCCGGGGCGCGCGGTCCGCGCCCCCTCACTGCACCCAAGCGCGGGGCCGCGCGGCCGGGGGGAGTCAGGGTGAGCGAGCGAGCCAGCGAGCACGCGGGGGCGCCCTGGGCCGCGAGCCAGTCTCCCGCCGCCCGTCTCCCCGCAGCCTCGCCTGCCCAATCAGGGCAGGTGTCCAGAAGCGACGAGGAAACGGTGCGAGAAAGGCGTGAGGCGCGGCGGCGAGGGCAGGTGTCGAAGTTCCGCAGGCTGCGGATCTGCAGCGTTGCCCTGCGCAGGAATTTATCAAGAGACAGCAGTTTCATCCAAAGCTGGGGATAAAACTTTGGTTTCTCAGTTCCTCTAAACGTTCTCTCCTCTGCTCACTAGAGTTTTTTTGAGAAGTAGGCAAGGGTGCCGCTTCCATGTGGCTCTGGGGAGCTCAGGTGACTTAAAAGCTGAGGCCATTCCCGTGACACTGAATTAAACCGTGCGTGAGTGCAGGGGCCTAGACCTAGCAGAGCACCCTTCACTCCACCTCATTTTATAGCTTCCCCTAGGGAGGAAGGGAAACTGGGAGCTGGGAAGAGGTGCGTGGGAGGCTGGCTGGGTCTCCAGCTTCGTCCGCCCCTTCACCTGACTGCGCTGCTCTTTTCCTTCCTTTCCTCCTTGCCAAGGTGCTGCCTGAGGTCACCGCCTGCCTGCCAAGGGCCCCTGATGAATTGTCTCCTGCTTGCTGGGAGAGAGTTTCTTCAAAGATGAGGAAATTGACACTCTTAAGAGGGGAAGTGATTTGGTAGCTGGAATTTCTCTCTTCCCTTTGCCCTTTGGGGACTGGAGCTAAACTCCAGAGACCTGCCACTCACCTGTCATCTGAGCCATTGACACAAACCATCCTCTACACTTTGCAGTCACCTTCAATTCACGCCAGGATAAAAGAAAGACATTTCTTCTGAACTATTGCCAATTCTTTGGCTCAAAACTCTTACAGACTTCCTTGCGTGACACAGGAGCCCTAGCTGGTCTGGTCTCTATCCAGCTATTTGCCTTCCTCCTATATTTCGGCCTTATTAACTTAATGCTGTCTCCAAGGACCTAGCTTTTTTTTTTTTTTTTTTTTTTAGTTATTTGAAACAGGGTCTCACTTTGCAGTTCAGGGTGGCCTTGATTTCATTATGGAGGCCAGGCTGGTCTGTGGAACTCCAAATGATTCTCCTGTCTCAGCCTCCAGAGTCCTGGGATTACAAGCATGCACCACCATGCCCAGCTCCTAGCTTGTTTTCTGTGTGCCTTTTCGTCTTGGAACTCCTGTTTTCCCCCTGCACACATACAAAGCTCCATGCAGCCTGGGGACCTCCGCTGGTGAGATGACTTTTCCGGCTCCTCCCCTTCTTGTTTGTATCACCTCTTGTTTGTATCCTTGCTTGTCTTTCATTGTTTGCCTTCCTTCCACTTTATTATAGTTATTAGTGACACCTTTTGTTTCCTCTAAGAACCGTGCAAGGACAGGGATTATGTCTTTCCACTCTATGCTGCTTCTTGGAAAGAGTGTCATAGAGATGATTGAAAACTGTTGAAGGAAAAAGTGAATGAAGGTATGAATGAATGAACAAAAAGATGAATGCATCCCCCACCTTGCCAATCCTGCTATACATTCAGAACTAGGGCAGATGTACTTCCCCCAGAGGCTTTTTGACTCTGGAATTCCTATCTTGCCTGTCTATAATTACTCATTTTACTACTATCCCTTCTTCATTTTCTTTTTCTTGTTTTTTTATAACTTAGTGTTCCACTGGATGAATCATCACAGTGTTTGTCTTTATGCCAGACTGCTGTAGGGAAATAGATATGTTTTAAAATACACTAACTGAAGTAGGGCGTGGTAGCACATGCTTGTAGTCCCAGCACCCAGGAGGCTGAGGCATGAGGATCACCAGGAGTTTGAGGCCAGCCTAAACTACATAGTGAGTTCAAGGCCAGTCTGAACTACATAGCAAGACCCCGTCTCAAAAAAAAAAAAAAAAGAACAAAAATCCCAAAATAAATTTTACTACACTTGATCTTAGCCAAAAGGCCGAGAAGCAATCCAAAATAAATTTTAAAATGACATTAATTGAGTATTCCCCAGTTTGAGTGATTTCTCAGTCCTTCACCTAGTTCCCCAGTCTGCTTTCTCTCCCTCCTTGGCTCCATACTTTGAAGCCCCAGAGGCCACCATAACCTCCTCTACCAGGAAGGACTGAGGAGCCCCCAGTGCCTATAACCAGCCAGTGTGTCCATCAAATGTAGTCTGCAGGCATCATGGCCTCTGTTGAGATTTCAGAAGGGGAGAGAAAACGCAGCCCAGCAGTGATGGATGGCTCTAGTCTATAGCCTATTGATCGGAAGATCTTTCAGTATGTATATTTAAATGCACAAAGAAAAAGAAAATTATAAGTTACTATGATCATCCATTTCTCAATGTGTAAGTTCCCTGGGAGGGTCATTTCAACTCTGTCCTTTAATTAAAGCAGTGGTATGATTCCCCTTTGGCCCAAGGAAGTTGTTACCAAAACCACTAATTTTTCCCAGCAGGACCAATATAGCTGGAACTGCTAGCATACATCTTCTGTAAACAGATCCCAGGAGCAGCCTTCATTGTCTCCAGCTGGTGGATAGTTCAGCTTTATTACTTGGTTTCGGGTTATCATGAGGACAGAGCAGGGTGGCTGACATTTATGGAGTCCACATTTCTAGTTGTCACATGTCTTTGATCTCATCTAATTCCTCACTAGAATGCATAAAGAAGGTTGCCACTTCAGAAAGAGAAATGGAAGGCCAAAGAGGTTAGAGGTCACACAGCGAGTCTGCTGGATTCTAAAAGCCAGCAGCTTTGCTGGGTGTGGCCCATGTGCATCTGTCATTCATTCATTCATTCATTCAGTAAATATTTGTTGAGCACCTCTGAGGTGCCAGGGCCAGGCAAATTAAACTTAAACTTTGTAGCCTGACATATCTCTCTCTTCACAGTGGATCTCCTGACCCCAGCCTACTTTTCCAACACCATTTCCTGAATTTGTTCTGCTTGCAGCACCCATTCAGTCCCCAACCTGAGTGACCCTCTGCAGAAGGTGCCTTTTGTGTCCCATGGTGTCTGCCCTTGGCCCATCTGGATATCTGCTGCAGCTTCAGTGGACAGTTCCCATGGGCACTGGGTCTCACCTCAAGCTGCTGACACCTCACTAGTTGCCATTTTTCTGCCTTAAGGGCCTTTTATCAAAGTCACCAAGCTCTCAAGAGCAGCTCAGATGGAAACTTCCAAGGGGGAAGTTAATCCTCCCCTAAGGGGATCCCATGGCTAGCAGATATAGGCACATACTTATCCCAGCTACTTAGGAGGCTGGGGCAGGGGAGTTGTAAGTTCAAGGCAAACCTGGGTTAACAGTGAGACCCTATCTCAAAAAAACAAAAACAAACCCAGGTATGGTGGCCTAAGGCAGAAGAATCTCCATGAGATCAAGGCCAGCCTGGGCTATATAGTGAGACCCTGTCTCAAAAAAAAAAAAAAAGAAAGGAAGGAAGGAAGGAAGAATAGGGCCGGAGATTTAGCTCAGTGGTGCCACCGCCTGCCTTGCAAGTGCAAGGTCCCCAGTTTGATCCCTGTACCAAAAAATAAAAAATAAAAAATAAAAAAGGAAGGATATATCTCAGTGGTAGAGGGTTTGCCTAGAATGCATGAGGCCCTGAGTTTTATCCCCAGCACCACACACACACACACACACACACACACACACACACACACACACACAAAGTGCCCCAGGCTCCTACTGGAGTTCCCCT
>NW_004624786.1:3046743-3097091 GCF_000247695.1 Heterocephalus glaber | reverse complement strand
ATAATTTCTTGTCTGTTTTTTCCCCCGTGGTACTAGGGATTGAACCTAGGGTCTAACATCTCATGCATACTAACAAGGACTCTGCCACCGCCGAGCTATGTTCCCTGCCCAAATTCAGTACTCTTAAAATAAAAAAGTGGATACCACTTGAAATATCTCATATTCCTCTTGTGGCAAGAGTGTCACACCAAGAATCACTGCCTATGGGCTTTGATATTCAGTGACTGGCCAAAGTGAGAGATGTCTATCATTGCCCCATCCACATCTACGCTTTTAGGTTTGTTTTTTGTACCAGGGATTGAACTCAGAACCTTGCACTTGCAAGACAGGCACGGTGCCACTGAGCTAAATCCTCAGCCCTTACATCTACGTTTTAAATGAGAAGGGCTATGCTGAGAAACAACTGCAATGCCCACCCGCACTTGGTGTTAGAGGCAGCTGCAGAAAAGTGATGGGGTTTCCTGCTGGATGTGGAAAAGAGGGCCTAAGACTTGGCTTGGGGTGCTGCTGTGAGCCAGTGGGGCGTCTTAGGGAAGTCACACTGCTCCTCCAGCTCTAGTGTCCTCATCTGTAAAATAGGGTGGTTGGACTAAACTGTTTGTAATCCGTTCTGTCTTCCCTCACTGAGACCTCCTAGAAGTGAGAGCGTGCTCAGCTACCATCTTTTCCCATCTGGGTTCCTGTGTCAGGACTGCTGGCCCCAGTCCATGCCAGCAAGCTGCACTGGCAGAGAACTCACACCCAGGAGGCTAGCCAGGTCTGGAGCACAGGAAGAACCTCAGGGCAGCTCAAGAGTTCAGGCAGCCCTGACTAGATCCTGGTGGAGCCCAGGTTGGGACAGGTCAGGCTATGAGATCATCACAAGAAGGCAAGAGCTACAGCTAGAAAGGCTCAGACAGCCAAGGGCAGGGGCGGAGAAGCACTGCAGGAAGCACTCAAGGCCAGGAGAATCTATTCACACAACCCCAGAAGCCAAGTCACACCCTGCTGGATCATCTTTCCAAAACCAGGTCCAGATGAGTGAGGATCAGTGTGTGTGTGTGTGTGTGTGTGTGTGTGTGTGTGTGTGTGTGTGTGTGTGTCTGATGTCCAGAGAAGCAGAAAAGCACAGTGGTTATGAACCAGAGAAAGCCTGGGATAGAATATCACTATTGACCATTGCATTGACCAACAATGTGGCCTTAGATTTTAGACAAGTTAATGACCGTGCCTCAATTTTCTCATCTAAAACAGGATCAAATATTACCAACTTCATAGGATAGTGATAAGCACTAGAAGGGTTAACACATGGAGAATATAGTGGCCATAAACAGTTCATATGTTTCTGGGTTTCTTTTTTTTTTTAGACAGTGTCTCTATGAAATTCAGGCTGTGAACTCAAGATCCTCCTGCCTCAGCCTCACGTGTGCCACCATTCCAGCTTGTGTTTCTGTTTTTACACGTCTGAAAGGTGGAAGAAGGGTGGGAGGGAGGGAGAGGAAGAGAAGGGAATATTTATTTATTTATTTATTGGTACCGGGGCTCAAACTTGGGTCCTTGGTCTTGCACAGCAGGAGGCGAAACCACTGAGCTAAATCCCTGGCCTGAGAGAAGGAATAAAGGAGAAAAAGAACAAGTTAATAATCAAAGCTATTTCTCCAGTAGGGTGGAAGTAAATAAAGGGTCTCAGTCTGAGTTCTGGGAAGGAAATGGGACATATAAAGAAGAATTTCTCTTATAGAACAAAGGCAAAAAATCTTAGAGGGAATTTTGTTACTCATACAAGGCCTCTGCCCCCAAGATACATCCCAACAAGGCATGTGTTGCTAAAAACAAAACAAAACATCCACCCCAACATGCTGTTCAGAGGCACGTGGACCTCATGCCATCTGATTAGAGAAGAAAGCTGAGTCATCAGTGGTCATATCTCCTGTGACGACCGACCTCCTGCTGGCTCCGAGGGCTGCAGCTTTAGCAGAGTCGTGTGGACAGCCTTGGTGAACAAGCATGCCCTGTGCCACCTAGAAGAGCCACGCAGAGCCATGCAGGGGCTGCATGCTCAGTCACAAGTACAGGGGAAACTAAATCACCCTGGACAGTGGGTAGGAAGTCTGCTCATGGCATGAAGCTCAGGTCCAAACGGTCAGTGCTGAGGTCCCATGAGCATCCCGTGACCGAGCAACGCTGATGACCCTGACCCCAGCTGAGCTGTTTCAGAGCCACACCACCAGAGAGTTGCCACAGCCTAGAGGAAGTTATTTCTTCATGCACTACATCAGAACCTGAGAGTTACTGCACCACTTTTTTTTTTTTTTTGTACTTACAAAAATCTCTGGTAATTTCCTCAAAGCATTTTGTGTGAGTGTGTGTCTAGAGAGACGGCCTGGCCTGGCCTCTTTCCTCCAGCTCTAGGGAAGATTTGAATTCTAGACAACCTAGGACTATTTCACTGGGATTTTTTTTTTCTCTTCTTTTCTTTTCTTTTCTTTTCTTTTCTTTTCTTTTCTTTTCTTTCCTTTCCTTTCCTTTTCTTTTGACTGTACTGGTCTTTTTCCTCAAAGAGTAGCCACTATCCTCAGAATAAACATGCCTATGTCACCACAGTCCTTGTAAAAGGCTTGAGAAGGCACGAAGAAATTCCTCCATATCTTCACAATATTTCCCTGACCTCCTGACTAATGCTCAAAATCCCTTAAGCTAGTTCAAGACATTACTGTACATCCTACACCAAGATTCTGCAAATTCATTCTGTAAAGGACAATAGAGTAAATATTTTAGGCTTTGTGGTGGATGCAATCTTTGTCACAGGATCACTCATTTCCTTGTAACTAGATAGCAGCCCTAGCCAATATATAAATTAAAGAAAGGGCTTGGGATTTAGCTCAGTGGTTCTGTTGCCTGCCTTGTAAGCGCAAGGTCCCGAGTTCAATCTCCGGTACCAAAAAAATAAAATGCAAAGACTATACCTTCTTAGAAGTAAGCCTCTTAATATAAATGAAAGAAAGCATTGTTGTGTTCCAATAAAACTTTATTTACAAAAGCAGGGGCCAGAGTTGGCCCGATGGCCATGGTTTGCAGACCCTTTGTCTTATATTTAAAGAAGGGCAGGTACCACATACTGAGTACTGTGCTCATAGCTTGATATGTGGTATTTCATTTAATCCTCAGAAAAATCACTATGCAAAAGGTACAACAGATAGCCCATTTTATAGCTGAGGAACTGAGGCTCAGAGAGGGTAAGTTACTTGGTTGATGTTGCATAGTAGATGCTGGCAGGATTTGAACTCAGGTATGTGAGTTCCAAAGCCTGCGCTTTTCACTGGTTTTTTAGCTCACCCAGTGGCAAAGTGTTTACCTCATATGTGTGAGGTTCTGGGTTCGAGCCACTGTATTGAAAAAAACAAAACAAACCAAGATTCAGAAGCCTGTGTTTTTTCTACAGAAACAAAGATGCACAGAACACTGGAACCAGATAGGCCTCAGAATTCACCAAATCCAACATCCTCATTTAGTAGAGAGGAACTGGGAATAGTAGAGCAAGAGTGGACTGAGCCAGACTTGTCTTTGTCCGACTTACGCAGGGACAGGCCTAATGGGGGTGGGGGGGCAGAGCACCTCACCTTGTGGACAGCTGGCTCCACAGGGTCTCCCAGTCTCTCTGGGGACACCACACTCCCTGCCACTTGCTTCCCCTTCTCGTGTCCATATTCACTGCTGAATGTCTAGTAACACATCACAGAAATGCCTAACAATTCTCTCTCCCCCGAAGATCTGTGCTTACTGTAGCATTGATTAGCTGGACATCATACTGCAAATAACAGAAATTTGAGTTAGCTGAACTTTATACTGTAAATAACAGAAACTCAAGCTGGCTTAAAAACTAAAGGTAATTTATTGACTTGAACAACTGAACGATTCATGGGTGGGGTCAACTTCAAGTGGGGTTTGATGTAAGCTCAAATAATGTGCCTAGGTTTTCATCTCCTGTTGATTTCTCATCTTACTCAGCATTGATTTAATCTCAGGCTCATGCTCCCTCAGGATTGCATAATGGCTGCCAGGAACTCTTGATGCTGCATCCTTCCTTGTTTGCACACCCCTCCCCCCAGAGAGGGCTTTTTTTCCTAAGAAACTCCAGTCATCATTTCCTTGCTCTTACTGGCTTGAGTTAAGTACTCATTTTATTTATGTAGGTATCAGGGATCAAACTCACGACCTTGCACCTATGAGGCAGATGCAGTGCCACTGAGCTAAATCTCTGGCCCCTTAAGTACTCATTTTAAACCATCACTGTGGTCTGAGGTGGAAACTCTGTCGTAAGCCATTCGGGGTCCATCCCTGGAATTGGGGCTGGAGTAAATTATACCCAACCCCTGTGGCTGATTACCAGGGAAAGGTTAATCTCCCCATGAGAAATCAGGGCAGAGTTGGCAAAAGAAGCTGGATCAGCACACAAAAATGTCTGCTCTTGGCTAAACTAAAAGCTTTCCGTGCCTGCCTGAGGGTTCACCCTCCCCTGAACTGCTCTCCCATCTTGGCAGAGGAAACCATATTTGCAGGTAGTATCCCTCCGTTATCCCATAGAGCTAGGGTGAACCCTACTCTGCCATCTGCCTGGCACATAGACCATGAGCAAATCACACCCAGGGTGAATGTGGGGCAGCTGGGTTTCTAATGGGCACTTCTTGGCAGCCAAGTGTGTGTCTGAAAGTGAAAGTGTTCAAGTGACCCACTATAGAAAGGATGTGAAACGAGGCACGGTGGCATATGCCTGTAGGCCCAGCACTCTGGGGGGCTGAGGCAGGAGGATCGAAAATTCAAGCCCAGCCTGGGCAACTTAGTGAGACCCGATGTGTGTGGAGCGGGGTGGGGGAGCAAGGCTGGGGTTACCGCTCAATGCAGAGGCCCTGAGTTCAATCCTAGTATTATGGGGACACACACACACACACACACACACACACACACACACACACACGGGGAGGGGGTCGTGTTTTTGAGATGTTCTGAGTACAGGAAGCAACTTTGAAAACAACATCTCACTACTGTCCCAGGAAGCAAAAACAGATATGAGAGAAAGGAGCAGGCAGAGTGTTTTTTTCATTATTTCTGTGATATTTTAGTGCTGCTTGGGTGATTTGCCCAAAAAACCTTCACAGAAGAGGTCAGAAGGCAATAAGCAAAGTATTGAGCTTGCAGACTTTTTCATAGTTCTTGTTAGCAAACAGGCACATTTGTGTCATTGTCATGGACTGTGGGCCATTGCTTTAAGTGGTAATGGAAATTAAAACTAAGCACAAATTCACATGAAGATGCTTGATTTGAAAGGTAAGAGAGCCAGGTGTGGTGGGACTCACCTGTAATCTTAGTACTCAGGAAGCTGAGGCAGGAGGATTATAGGGAGCTTTGGGATAGCCTGAACTACATAGTGAGGCTCTGTCTCAGAAAGAGAGAAAGAATTAAGAAAGAAAGAAAGAAAGAAAGAAAGAAAGAAAGAAAGAAAGAAAAAGAGAGAGATAGAGAAGGAAAGAAAAATAAAGAAGGGACCCCCTCCCCCCCAAAAAGGGATTCCAACTGTGAAGTAGCTGGATGGGCATCTTCTGATGAAGAGGATCAGACCAGCCCACCCCCAAAAGCAGAAGGCCAGCTTTTTTTTTTTTTTTTTTTTTTGGTACTGGGGATCAAACTCAGGACCTTGTGCTTGCAAGGCAGGCGGTGGAACCACTGAGCTAAATGCCTGGCCCCAGGCCAGCTTTTGAGAATCAGTTAAGGTGGGCCAGGGTCCTGTCAATGATTATCTCAGTCCTGGTTTCATAGCTGTGGTTGAATCCTAGTGACTTGAGGGAGGTTCAGTTCCTATGGGAGGAATCTGTAGCTTGAAGTACAGTCAGTCCTGCCACTCTCCACTGGAGTCCGAGGTGACCATAGGTTTGGGGAAACAGATTTCTGAGTGTGGCTGAAAGTCCCTAAAAGTCTCTTATCCTTTTGTCCTCACTCTTGAAAGATAGTGACCTAGGCTAAGTCAACACAGGGCTAATAAACTTTGTTTTGCCAGCTTTTAGACAGCCGCTCCCTAAATGCCTACCATGCCTCTGTGCTGAGCTGAGAAGGTCACAGAAAGAAGCTCAGGTTTTGTTTTACTTTTAGTCACCCACTGGGTGTTTGTAGGCCCAGAGGAAGAGTCACAGTTGATGGCAAAACCATTTTTAAGCCCCTGATTTAGTAATCAGAAGAAAACACAAAGCTTTTGATGATCAACAGGCTCAGGGCCCAGGAGTGTGTTTGTTCTTTGTCCATGTGGTGGCCTCTATGTCATGACTGTGTCATCACAGGCCACCTTCACTGAGTGCCAAGCAACAGTGACAACCACGCCTGTGGTAGTAAGGAGTGTGGCTCTGCTTCCAGTTTACTGTCTGCGCAGGTGGAAGTTGCAAACCCGGCTGTCCCTTCTATGCCTTCAAAGTCCTGCAGACTGACTGAGATACAAACATACAAACCTGAGTGTGGAGATTTTTAGAAACAACAAGGAGATTTTGGGTGAAGCCTATGGCTATTTGGTGGCCTCACCATTTTGGTTCTAATACATTTATGTCTGAAGATATGAGGCATCCTCGATTGTTTGTTTGCATTTTAACCTTCTCTAAGATTTTCCTTCCAGTCAAAGTTGTTAATATAGGGCCAGGGATTTAGCTCAGGGGTTCCAACTCCTGCCTTACAATCCCAAGGTCCTGAGTTTGATCTCCAGTACCCCCCCTCAAGAAAAGTTGTTAATATCCAGTCCTTAATTTTTTCTTTCTTTCTTTCTTTTTTTTTGGTACCGGGGATCGAACTCAGGACCTTGCACCTGCACACCAGGCGAGGTGCTGCTGAGCTGACCCATCCACTCCTTAATCTTTGAGGCATTCTGGATTAGCTCAGCTGGTTAAAAACCAAAATTAGGGCACTCCCTCTCAAGCACACACAGACCAAAGAATTAAAAGTAGATAATCAAATAGATCTCTGTACACCAATAGTCACAGCAGCATTATTCACAATAGCCAAAAAGTGAAAACAACCCAAATGTCTGTCCACAGATGATTGGACAAATAAAATACAATCAATCCACACAATGGAATAGTATTCAGCCATAAAAAGGAATGAAGTTCTAATACATGCTACAATGTGGGTGAACCTTCTATATATATATATATTATATTGCATATATATTATATTCAATATATTACATTCAATACTTCAATATATGTTTTTTTTCTTTTTTCTTTTTTTGGTGTGGTAGGGTACCAGGGATCAAACTCAAGACCTTGCACTTGTGAGACAGGCATCAGCACCACTGAGTTAAATCCCCAGCCCAACTTTCAAAATATTTTAAGTGAAATAAACAAGACACAAAGAATTGTATGATTCCACTTATATGAGGCACCTAGAACAAGCAAATTCATACATCCAGAAATGATGGTTCCAGGTACTATGAGACAAGGGGCAAGGAGGTTAGAAGGAATGGGGAGTTATTGTTTAAAAGGTTCAAAGTTTCAGTATGGAATAATGAAAAAATCCTAGAGATAAATGGTGGCAATGGTTATACAACAACATGAATGCACCTAATGCCACTGAACTAGAAAACAGGTTAAAGCTGACATACTTATGTAAAAATACCAGAATAAGTAGGGCATGGTGGTGCATGCCTGTAATCCCACCACTCGGGAGGCTGAGGCAGGAGGATTGCCATGAGTTCGAGGCCAGCCTGAACTACATAGCAAGACCTTGTTTCAAAAACAAACAAATGAGGGCCGAGGATTTAGCTCAGTGGTTCCAGTGCCTGCCTCGAAAGTGCAAGGTCCTGAGTTCAATCCTTGGTACCAAAAAACAAACAAACAAAAAACCCCAAATGAACAAAAAAGCCCACAAAAAAACAAAAAAGAAAATACCAGAATAAAATTAACCAAAGCGTGAAAAATTAAAATTACCTTTTATCATTTGAAAAATGGTTAAATTTAGGCTAGGCCTGTAGCTCAGTGGTAGAGTATGTGCCTAGCATATGCAAGTCTTTGGGTTCAGTCCTAGTGCCAAAAAAAGAAGTTAATATGGTCAATTTTATATTGTCTAAATATATTTTTAATTGGTGGAAGTGGTGCCACATGCCTGTAATCCTAGCAGTTGGGAGACTGAAGCAGGAGGATGGCAGTCAGTTCAAGGCCAGCCGGGGCTACATAGTGAGTTCAAGCCAGTCTGAACTACATAGGGAGACCCTGTCTCGAAAAATACATATGTATGTGTATATATATATATATATATATATATATATATATATATACACACATATATATATTTTACTTTTTACCCTCCAAAATATTTTACTTGTATTTCTGTAATTAATCACAATATTATATAAAATAGTATATTTTGTTTTGTTTTGAGATAGGGTCTTATTACCCAGGCTGGCCTTAGATTCATGGCTATCTTCCTGCCTCAGCCTCCTGAGTGTTGTGATTACAGGTGTGTACCACCACACTGGGAAAATCATGTATTTTGACTCCCTCTTATGTAGGACCTGGAATTTAGTACATATCCAACCCTAAGTTTGTTTCCTTTAAATCTTTATTTTTTATTAGTATGTGTTTGCAGTATATAATGATTGCATTCCTCATGGGGAGTTGATAAATGTACAGAACACATCTGAAGTTTTATCTTTTATTGGCTTTGTAATGAAGTTTTATTTTCCCAAATGTACAGCTGGTTGAACCTGTTCGTGCATCTCCACCCTTGCGACTGCCTTTCTGGTATAAATGCCTTTCGCTCTATGCTTTGCAGCCAGCTTGCTAAGTCCTTTAGTAAGGGCTCCCGAAGGGCTGCCCAGGCAGGGGCCCACCGGTCTTCAGTCTCTCAGAGTCTACAGCGGCGGGTGGGGTGGGGAGATAAGTATGTAATTGGGAGCTTCCTTACAGAGCACGTAAGTAGCTTTATCAAACAAGACCAGGTTGTTGAGCTTGTCCCCAGCTTTGCCTTTGGACCACTTCTCTTTTTTTGTCCTTGCCCCCAGATTTTTTCACTGAGTCTTTGTCTTTCTTGGCCAACTTTCTGGCATCTTTCTTCTTCTTGCCGTCCTTGGGCAGCACGGAGGAGCTCGGAGAGCAGCAGCAGCAATCACCACGGCCTTGGTAAGAGGTCGGGCCAAAAAGCCTCATTCATTCATTCATTTATTTATTTATTTATTTATTTATTTATTTATTTATTTATTTATTTTTGGTGCGGGGATCAAACTCAGGATCTTGCGCTTTCGAGGCAGGCAGTGGAATCGCTGAGCTAAATCCCCTGACCTGAAAAGCCTTAATTCTCTTTGCATCCCGTCTCCTCCCCTCTGTTCCCTCTCCCTCCATCTCTTGGTCCCCTTCCCTTTCTCAAGAGATCTATGGTATTACTTTCTTTCTTTTTTTTTTTTTTTGGTACCGGGGATTGAACTCGGGTCCTTGAGCTTGCGCAGCAGGTGGCGAAACCACTGAGCTAAATCCCCGGCCCTATGGTATTACTTTCTATTATCTGCCTTTTATTCTGCTCTTTATTTATATTTTGGATTTCTCATATAAGAGAAACCATGCACTATTTAAGCTTGTGTGTTTGATTTACTGCACTTAACATTATGGTCTCAAGGTGCATCCATTTACCTATAATGACTCAAGTCTATCCTTCTTTATGGCAGGCAGTACTCCACTGTCATAGTTAACTGACTACATCAACTTGAGTAAGAATTGTCCAACTAGATTGGCTCAGAGTAGTTCTGGTGTAGAAGACCCACCCAGGGAGGATTGCCGCCAGAATTCTCTAAAGGGAAACAGAAGGAAGGCTGTTTCTGTTTCCTCAGAGGAGCTACAGTCTTCACCTTCGCCTTGGACATCACCTCCTGGCTTGCAGCGCAGACCCTTCGGCCTCCTGATGTGGACTCGCATGGGACACTGCAGTGGGCTCCTGGCCTTTGACTGGACCTTCAGATCTCCATTGCACAGGTAGACCTTTTGTACTTTTCCACACCTGACTCTGGGTGGCCATTGTAAGGCAATCTTGTAAATTCTTATGTATTTGTATATCTTGAATTAAATCTATTTCTTTAATAGGCATTGACTGATATGTCTATTGTGTATAAAGACCCCATTTTCTTTACCCATTCATCTGCTGATGGACATAGAGGCTGCTTCGAAGCTTTAGCTATCATAAATTGTGCTACTATAGACATAGGTATGCCTGTATCACTGTAATATGATGTCTTCAACTCACTCTCTTTATACATATATCGAGAGAGAGAGAGAAAGAGAGAGAGAGAGAGAGGATGCTGCTACATAGTTCAGACTGGCCTTGAACTTACTATGTAGCCCAGACTGGCCTCGAACTCTCAGGAATCCTCCTGTCTCAGTCTCAAAGTGCTGGGATTATAGGTGTGTGCCACCATGCCCAGCTTATAATACATATATATACATTTTAAATTTTATTTTTATTTTTTTTTGCGGTTCCAGGGATCAAACTCAGGACCTTGCACTTGCAAAGCAGGCATGGTGCCACTCAGCTAAATCCCTGGCCCTACAATATATTTTTTAAAAAATCAAAGTTAGGGGCAATATCTAAGTAGTAGACTACAAGCTCCATTCTGTATCCATCCCCAACCCAGCTAGTGATTAGGAAATCAATGTTGGTTAGAAGAGCATTTGTTTCACATCAGCCTCTTCTGTTTGCTGTGAAAAATGATCCATACGCTGCTTTAAAAGCAGATGAGAAGTCAGCCCTCGCACTGGAGGTCATAGTCTGGAGGTGGAATAGTTAGGACAACCACATGGTTCAGGGATCCAGAAAAGCATGGTGGTGGGCGGGGGCGGGGTGTGTGTGTGTGTAACACTCAGTGGCAGAGCCCTTGCCTGGTGTGTATAAGGCCCTGGTTTCCAGGTACAGCACCTTTTTCTAAAAAGCACGTCATAAAAGGGATCCTTCCTAGCCAGGTACAGAGGTGCACACCTGTAATCCCAGCATTCTGGGAGGCTGACACAGGAAGATCACAAATTCGAGCCGGGCCTGGGCATTTTAGTGATTTAGTGAGATCCTGTCTTAAAATAAAAAATAAAAAATACAAAGGGCTGTGGATATAGCTCACTGCAAAGGCCCTGGGTTCAATTCCCAATGTTACAATAAATAGATACTTCCTCCTCCTGCAACTGTTTGCCATTCATTCAGTTCCCACGTGTCCAGCTCCCTTTTTTTTTGGTTTATTCTTGCCTATGCACTTGCTACAGTGCTAAGGATTGAAGCCAGGGCCTTGCTCTTGCTACCAAATGCTCTCCCACTGAGCCACACCCCTAGCCCTCCTCTGCACTTTACTGAAATGGGAACATATTATTGGAGATCTTAGCTTTTTTGTTACAATGGACCTTGCTAATCCTTCCATAAAATACAGAAGAAGCTCCTTACTCTCTTTTTATAACTGTATGATATTCCAACATGTAGAGGTACCCTAATTTATTTCATGACTCCTTCTTTTTGGTACCAGGGATTGAACTCGGGTCCTTGTGCTTGCGCAGCAGATGGCAAAACCACTGGGATAAATCCCTGGCCCGTTCATGATTCCTTTATTGTTGGACATTTAACTTATTTCCAATCTTTCACCATTATATAACTGTAATGGCCTTGTCTGCCATGCGCCTTACATTTTGCACATGTAAGGATATCAATAGGAAAAAATTCTGGGGGTGGGATTACTGGATCTAACGATATATACTTTTTAAATTTTTGGTACCAGGGATCAAACTCGGGACCTTGCACTTTCGAGGCAGGCGGCGCAATATATACATTTGTAACGCTGGTAAATACTGACTAGTTGCCTTTGACACAGGGTGTCAGTTTACCTGCTTACCAGTAATACTTGTTTTTGTTTTTGGGGGTTTTTTTTGGTACCAGGGGTCAAATTCAGGACCTTGCATTTATGAGGCAGGCGCAGCGCCACTGAGCTAAATCCCCAGCCCAATACTTGGTTTTTTATATCCTGCTCCATGCAGTGTAATATCCAAGTTTTTGGATAATTACTAGTACAAATGCAAATGATATCTCAGTGTAGTTTTAGTTTTCACTTACCTTAGTTTTTTTTGTTTTGTTTTGTTTTTTGGTACCGGGGATCAAACTTGGGACCTTGTGCTTGTGAGGCAGGCCGTGGAACCACTGAGCTAAGTCCCCTGCCCAGTTTTCACTTATCTTATTATGACTGGGAAGGAACATCTGTTCATAATAAGAGCTATTTTTCTTTTCCTTTTTGTAGACCATCTGTTCATATCTTTTGCTTGAACTATTAATTTTTGCTTGGACTATTAATCTTTTTCCTATCAGTTTGTTGGAGAACTTCTAATACTAGGGAAATTAGCCCTTTTCTATGATATGAGTGGAAAATATTTTTCCAAATTTGTCATTTTCCTGTGAAGTTGCATATTAATCGCATCTGTTTTGTTTTGCTTTAACAAGATACCTGAGGCTGGGTAACTTATAACAAATAGAAATGTATTGGTTCTGGGGGTTGGAAAGTCCAAAATCAGGTCACTAGCAGGTTGGTATTTGTTCTTTGAATTCTACATCCTGCCAAAGTTCCTCCCGTGCAGAGCAGTAGAAAAGCAAAGGTGAAAGGGGATGCAATTTGGGCCTTTGATCACGGCATTAGTCCCACCCACGAGAGTGGAGCCTTCATATTTAAACACCTTGAGAAGTCCCATCTCCTAATATTGATACAATGACAATCACATTTCAAAACAAGTTTTGGAGGGGACGCATATTCAAGCCATGGCATCTATGTTAGCATTTGCCTTATGGAATTTTTTAGTTTGGTTATGTTTTGCTTTATTTTTGACATGGGGTCTCACTTTTTTGTGCAGGCTAGCAGGCTCAAGGGGTCCTCCTGCCTCAGCCTCTCATGTGGTTGGAATTACAGGCATGTGCCACTATGCCTGGCTTGTCTTGCAGAATTTTTTTTTGTACTGGGGATTGAAGCCAGAGTCTTCACACTGAGCTACATTCCCAGCCGATCCATTTTATATATATATATACATATATATATGTGTATATATATATATATATACATATATATATGTGTATATATATATATATATACATATATATATGTATATATATATAATTTTGAGATACAGTTTCACTAAATTGCTGACTTGTCCAGGCTGGGATTGAACCTGGCGATTCTCCTGCCTCAGCCTCCTATAGTTCTGGAATTGCAAGCATACTCACCAGACCTGGGTTGCAGAAATTTTTATATAGCCAAATTTATAAATTTCTTTTTAGTAGCATTCAGATTTTTATAATATGAGAAAGGCTTTACCTTTAAGTTATAAAAGAATGCCTTCCCATTTCTTCTGTTACTCTCATGGTTTCCCTTTCCTCCCCACATTTTAAGCTGTGATTTAATTAGAACTTGTTCTCATATGCAATGTGAGGTATGGACCCTACCTTTTCCCCAGTGGCTTTCCAGCTGTTTCAATGCTATGTATTGAGAAACTGGTATAGTCTTCCACTCATTTGAGATTCTGACTGTACTAAATACCAATGAGCCGCTAAGCATGGTGGTGCATGCTTGCAATCCCAGCACTCTGAAAGGCTAAGGCAGAAGTCTTGCAAGTTAGAACGTCCTTCCTCCCTTCGCTCCCTCCTTTCTTCCTTCTAGTACTGGGAATGGAGCCTGCGGCCTCATACACACTAGGCAAGCACTGTACCACTGATCTAAATCTGCCCTTTAAAAAAATTTTCTTCTGAGACAAGGTCTCACTAAGTTGCCCATGGTGGCCTGGAATTTGTGATCCTCCTGTCTCAGTCTCCTGAGTTGCTGAGATTTCAGGCCTGCACCACCATGTTTGGCCCTCATGGTTTATCTTATGTCATTGATCTCCTGTATTTTCCATCCTTTTTTTAATTAAACTTTTTTTATTATTTTATTTTATTTTTTTGGTACCAGGGATTGAACTCGGGACCTTCCGGTCTTGAGGCAGGTGGCAGCACCGCTGAGCTAAATCCCTGGCCCCTCCATCCTTTTTTTTAGACAGGGTCTCGCTTTGTAGTTCAGTCTGGCTCTGAACTCTATGTATCCCAGGCTGGCCTGGAACTCACAGGGGTCCTCCTGCCTCAGCCTCTCGAGTGCTGGGATTATAGGCGCATGCTACACTTGCCTTTTGATACATTTTAGCCTCTTACCAAATACTGTATTTCTGGAAAATGTGACCTCAACTTCTTTGCCCTCCAACAAGCATTTCCAAACTTTCCCAAATCTCAAGTAATTGATCCTTATTAACTATTTCAATCCTTTAAAAATGTTTTTGTGCTGGGGATTTAGCTCAGTGGAACCACTCCTGCCTTGCACGCACAAGGTCCTGAGCTTTATCTCTGGTACTGAAAAAAAACACAAGATGAAAATGTTTTTGTTATACTTTGTCCAGCTTTTAACTTTTCCTTCATAGAAAAAAGATTGTCCTAGATTATCTAGTTGTGTGGGGGATATAGATCAGTGGTAGGGTGCTTTCCTAAAATGTGTAAGACCCTGGATTTGAATATAGAGAAAAAAACCACAGCACTGGAAAAGAAAAAAAAACCCCAAAACAAAAAAACACTGGGCCTGGGATTTAGCTCAGTGGTTCCAGTGCCTTGTCTCGAAAGCACAAGGTCCTGAGTTCGATCCCCAGTACCAAAAAAAGTAAAGAAAAAGAACACTCCAGTCCACTATGACCAGTGGGTTGTGATACTAATTTTGTGTGATGAACCAGACTTGAATTCTTTTTTTTTTTTTTTGGACTGGGGATTGAACTCAGGACCCTGCACTTGCAAGGCAGGCTCTGGAACCACTGAGCTAAATCCCCAGCCCCCATCCTTGAATTCTTGGAATAAATACCGGGTGGTCATGATATATTAATTTTATTATGTTATATTCTGTTTATTTCATGTAGCATTTATAGTTTTTCCATTGCCATTAATTAGTGAGATATCTATAATTATATTTTTAGTGAAGTCTTTATTAACTTTGGGATCAGTCCTGTGGTCATGTTTTTAAAAGATTTTGGAAATTTCTCCTCTTTTCTTTGTAGTCTAGTAATTTAAACAGCTCTGATATTCTTTTCTCTTCAAAGATCTGACAGAATTACCCTGCAAAACCATCCAGTGCAGGTTTTCATTGTGTTCCTGGGAGCCTTGCTGGGGGCGCTGGCATAACCCAAATGACAGACTGTATTTGATGCACACCAGTGCCCACAGCTGGAGCTGTAGCAATTGTGTAGTTAAAAAACAACAACCACAGAATATTTAGATAGAATATGTTTTCAATAACACAAAATTATAAGGATTCAATTCTTGTTTTTTGTTATTACAAGAGTGAAAAACAAAAACAACTTTAAAGCCTTTTCCTTTACTCACTTCATGCTCTAGCCTTTTTTAGAGACCCAAATCTGTGCATGGAACCACTTCTCAGACATTTACACTGCTCTAAAATGAATCTAGGTTGCTTCAGGCCATAATAATAACCCTTTCTCCCACCCTAAAGCTCATCTCTAAAATTTGATGTTTGCTCATCAGAAAACAATTCCTGTTTGTAGGCCTCTAGTTTGTGCTGTTCTTGGTCTCTCTCCCTCCCTCCCTCCCTCCCTCTCTCTTTCTCTCTGTTTTATCTTTTTGATCACTCCTATAAATTAAATAAATGTGATTATTAAGCAGAAAGATGAGCGCAAGATACAGAAGCTAAGTATCAGAAATACACTCAGATTTTACAAAATCAAAACAAAACAACAGGCCTGGGGATGCAGCTGAGTGGTTCAGCCCTTGTCCAGCATGTACAAGGCCCTGAGTTCTATGCTCAGCACCTCAAAAATAAGCAAACATAACCCCACTAACAGTAGAAGCCCCAGACTCCTTCAAAACAAGTGCTATATTAGTGGGCTGTTTTCTCATTTCCCCTTTTGGGGAGAAATTCAACTCAGAGTGACCAACCAAAGCGACCGTTGTAATGTGGTCTGGTTTCATAGGAAGTATTGAAGGTAAGGTGTAATTTGGGGCTTCACGATAATAGAAGACTGAAGACATCTGAACTGGAACTCTCTGCCCCCACAGACCTATGGTGGGAAAGAGGTTGAGAGTCACGTTCACCGCCGAGATAAGCGGTTAAATTTCAGAAGGGTATTGTCAGTCTGGCCAGTGCACAATACTACCATGCGGCTGGTGTGAGATGCAGTAGTCATTTACTAGTGGAAGCTAGAAATTTACATTGCCAGATTCATGTCTGAGTCCTTCTCCAGATTATAATCTCTTTGAAGACATGCACTGTACCTGTTTGTTTGTGTGTTTGGAGACAGGATCTCATCATGCAGTTCAAGCTGGCCTCCAACATGAACGTGGAACCTGTGGTGATCCTCCTGCCTTAGCCTCCCCAGGGCTGGGATTTCAGCCTCGCACCACCTTGCCCTGCCAGGAATTAAACTTCTAATTTCGGATTCCCCAGGGCCTGGCCCACTGTATATTCTTAGTACATGAAAGAATGAAGTTGCTGTAATCTACCATGCCTATATTCCCAGGATCTATTTGAGTTCGGGGTCAGCATGGGCTACATAACAAAACCTTGTCTCAAACAAACAAAATCAAAAAGAAGTAAAATAGCAATTTTTGTGAATGTACCTGTTCATTCATTATTTGCGTGTGTTGGGAACTGTGCCAACTGCTGGTGACACAGGACAGAAGACAACCCTGGCCCCTGCACTAATGGGGCCTCTAGTACTGGCAAACCCTGGAAGCTCTAGACTGGGGTGTAGTTCAGGGATCCAGCCTTTGCTAGGGCGTGTGAGTCCTGGATCCGATTCCTCAGTTAAAAAAAAAAAGATTGGAAGCTGGAGGGTTGGGGGACTTAGGTGAGGGGCATCGTGTGCCCTGGAGGCCTGCAGAGCACAGCACAGGGAAAGGGGACTTTAAGAGCTGGGAGCTCACACAAGGCCTCTTGCCGGGTCCCTAGGTAGTGAGCAGCGACGCTCTCTGCTCTGCTCGGATGTGACAAGACCAAGAACACTGGAGCCGCCGTTCTGGCAGCCTCTGACAAGCCGAGGTCCACGGAGATTGTAACCGGCTTCCTTGCTGATACCTGGAGAAGGAAAACCGACCCAGAGGCCGAAAGGAAAGCACAGATGGTGGGGGTGTGGCTTCCTAAGGCCTAGAGGCGATTGCATTTAAATCAGGCGGTGGCGCCCCCTACTGGATCCCAGGCCGAGCCGGGGGAGAGGAAAAAGCTGAGCCAGAGAACATTAGCTCTGCTCTGTTCCTCCGAAAGACAAAAACCAAATGCTCCAGGGCCCAAATCTATAAAGGTTGTTCCAGCTGCGTTCTTCCTTCATCTTCCCCACCTGTCAGGGGAGTCAGGAAGTAATCGGGAATGGGTGATTGGTTAAAACCATGTCTGTACCCAGAGTCTTGGCGACCTACTTGGTTGGCCAAGTCACTACCCTTTTGGTGTCCCAGTTCTTCTACCGGGCCCACTGCTGTGTTTGATCTGAAAAAAAGTATATCAACTCTAACAAAACATCTATCTTCCCTCTTTTATTATTTGTTTGTTGAGACACGGTCTTGCTATGTAGTCCAAGCTGGCCTTGAACTCATGTTGCCCAGTCTGGCCTCAAATTCACAGTGATCCTCCTGCCTCAGCCTCCTGAGTGCTGGGATTACAGGTGTGTGCCACCACACCTGGCTTGCTTATTTACTTATTTATTTATTTACTTATTTATTTATTTATTTATGGTACTGGGGATTAAACCCAGGACCTTGCTCATGCTAAGCATGAGCAATACCTCCATCCTTGTTCTCCCTCTTTTTCAGGACCCTGGGAACAGGTATGGATAGCATCACTTCTGAAGTCTATATCTAGCTTATTGGCATGTCCCTTCATCTTTCCCCTAACAGTGTATCATTTGAAGATTTTCTTAAAAGAAAGACTTTAGGGGTTGGGGATTTAGTTCAGTGGTTCTGTCGCCTGCTGTGAAAGCGCAAGAACCCGAGTTTGATCCCCGGTATCAAAACAAAAACAACAACAACAAAAAAGAAAAACTTTCACACCCCTCAAGTTATCTTTTCCAAACAGCGTTAATTATAAATTCTCAACAAAAAGAGGCATGTGTCCCTCTCTCAGGCTTTTCATTTCAATAGATCTGCTAATTAAAAGCTATAATTTAACAAATAATGACCTAACCATCTCACTTTGAAATCAAACAAAAACCTACCACTAAAATGTTGGACTAGATAAAGATAATGAATCCAGGCACAATTCAGACTCCTGCTGGGCCCAGGCTGGCTGGTCCTCTTCCAGCAAGGGGCCTGAGCCTTTGATTAGCACCAATAGTTTTCCAAGCTATTTGGAGCAAGCTCACTACGGGGAGGATAAGTGAGAGATTTACGGGGCTAAGTGTTTTTTTGGACCCACTCCTGCTGCTGATGGGGCAGGATGGAATATTTATCCCTTCCTTACCCTCATTCATTGTCACTTGGTCAATTTCATTTTCTCCTCATCCTTCTTTGGCCCCTGGGGAAGAATATTGTTTGTGAAGTAACAAGCAGAAAGGCATCATGAAAAGGGAAACTAGCAATGAAACCAGGTGATGCTCACTTCATCCAGCATCCTCAGTGGTTAATAAAATAATAAACGATGAAAGCAAGATTGCTTCCCACCCACCGCGCCCCTCCCTTAGCTGGGACGTGGGCATCTGTGCCAGGCTAAAAATAGCCTGATGTTCTGGCACCTCCCCCACTGCCAGGCTCACCCCACTCTCTGTGACCCCCCCCGCCATGCTCCAACACTGGCCTCTGCTGGAGCTGTGGGAGGGGGAGAGATGGGGACTCTTTGAAGGAGCATGGGAAGCAGGAAGGTTCCCCATGGACGGAGGCAGGAAGAGTGAGAACTGGGTGAGACCCTGGCAGAGCACAAAGCTCAGACACTGCGGAAGCCTGCAGCTCTGGGAGGAAGGTGCTTCCTGGTGTATCCAGGCTGAAGCCCATCCCTAGGAGCTCAGCTGGAGGGGCCACATCTTGGGGTTCTGGTAAGAGATCTTCAAACTCATAGCAGTTGTCCTCATACTCCATGCTGCAATGTGCCTCATGCTCACAGCGCCTGGCACTTTGCTAAGAACCAGTTAGTGGTGGACCGATTCCACTGATCCTCACAACAACTAGAAAGCAATAATAGTAGACATTTTCTCCCAGGCTCTTCCTGGATATTCTTTTTTTTTTTTTGGTATCAGGAATCAAACTCAGGATTTTGTACTTGCCATGCAGGCACAGCACCACTGAGCTACATCCTCAGCCCCAAGGATATTCTTTGTTTTGCAACCAACTGTGTACTTCACAAGCCAAACAGTTCTAAGAGATAGCAGCATCCAGAGTCCTCCTCAGAGGAGGTTTTGCTTCACCTTATGCTGTGTGACTGGGTTATTTTTCTGGTGCCAAATCTTGGTCCAGGGCCTGGGGGCTATAATCGTCAGTTTTAATAAAATGCCTGAGATGAGTTAACTTTATAAACAAAAGAGGTTTGGGTGAAGAGGCAGAGAGGGTAGGGAAAGGAGATGAAAAAAGGATTAAGATGTATTATGTACATGTACCAACGTCTCACAAGGAATGTGAACATTATGTACTACACATATGTACTAATAAACTAAAAAAAGGAAGTTTACTTAGATCACAGTTTTGGAGATTCAAGGGCATGGCACCTCATGTGCTTAGTTCTGGAGAGGGCGCTGGAGGCAATGGGGGGGCCCATGTGGGGCCGAGCGCAACATTAGACAGGGAGCCAGAGGTGGCCTCACTCATGCTAGGCAAGTGCTGTACCTCTGACCTATATCCCTAGCCATTTGTCATTTCATAATTTTAAGACAGGGACTTGCTAAGTTGCTCAGGTTGGGCTTGAACTTGTGATCCTTCTGCTTTGGCTTCTCAAGTACCTGGGATCACAGGCTTGGATCTCTGCTCCCAGCTCTAACAGTCTTCTTGGGAGAACGACCAAAGGACCACGCCACAACCACCCCAGAGGGGTGGCTCAGTGAGTAAGGACCTCCCACTAAGCCCCACCTGGGCAGGGCCCCATGGCCTGGACACCAGCACACCAAGGACCAAGCCCCCCGCCCCATGGGATCCTTGGGCACAAACCACACCCAAACCAGCCTGGGCTACATAGTGAGTTCAAGGCCAGCCTGAACTACATAGTGAAACCTTGTCTCAAAAAACCTCCCCAAACAAACAAACAAAAAGGCAAAACAAAACATATGTGCTCTCTCTCTCTCTCTCTCTCTCTCTCTCTATATATATATATAAACACACACACACAATTTTATATATATATATATATATATATATATACAATTTTTTAAAACTTCTTTTAAGGGGGCTGGGGATTTAGCTCAGTGGCTCCACCACCTGCCTCACAAGCACAAGGTCCCGAGTTCAATCCCCGGTACCAAACAAAAAACAAAAAAACTTCTTTTTTTAAATTTTTCTTTTGGTACCGGGGATTGAACTCAGGTCCTTGCGCTTGCAGGGTAGGCGGCAGAACCACTGAGCTAAATCCCCAGCCCATTGCTCTGATTTTAAAATATCAAACCAGGTGAATCTGTAATGACAGCCTGTCTTACAATCTAACAGTCTCTATTTTGTCAGCCTTGATGTCAGCTGTGGGTTGATGTTCTTGCTATTGGAGCTTAGCAAAGTCAAACACTGCCACTTTAGGTACAAAACTGGAGGCTCATTCCATAAGATCAAATCTAAAGCCTTGCTCACCACAGTTAGTGATGTGGGATTTGGGTTTTCAAAGGCAGCTGTTTCATTGATGGACAGACACATTGATTTATTCTATTTCAAATCCTCAGAGCAAAACTATCAAATATCAACTCTCGGTGCCTGAAACTTCTCCAGCAATGAGACAGGCTTTCCCTGCTGGGCTCCAATGGGGAGTCTATTAATTGATCCTAGGATCTGTGTGATTGCAACTTAGGGATATTTGCATTTCAAATGAGGCAGAGTTCAAGTTCAAGCCTTCCTTCCCTTCCTGACAGAGAAGGGGCTCTTGAAGGGCAGAACTCTCTCTGGCTTATCTTTGCATCTCCCCAGCACTTCCAGTGAAGCATTTTGATCAAGAAACATCCATTAAATGGAGTTGAATGGAATCTGACCTTTCCTCTTCAGGAAGATTTTGCATATTGCAAACAACTACTACAACAGCTAAATATGCCACAGGAGGAACACAAGTATGAGTCCAGCCTGGGGAACACAGCAACTTAGCTAGATCTTGTCTCAAAATAAAAAAACTAAGAGGGCTGGGGATGTAGTTCAGCATGAAGGCCCTGGATTCAATCCCCAGTACGTCCAACAAAACAAAGCAAAACAAAACAAAACAAGACACAAGGGCCATCTCTTATTATGTCTGGGAAGTAAATGTCATACTTGGACTGTGCACTTACTGTGGCCTAGAAGAAGGGATTCCCTGGCAAATTTAAGCTGACCCCACCCACAATGCTGCGAATGAAATGGTCAGTCTCCAGCAGAAAACTAAGATCATGTTGGTGAGAGAAAGGGAAGTGGTTCCAGGAAAACAAACTGCAGTCTCGGCCACACCAACTAGCTCTTCTGTGGATAGAAGGGGTGGTTTGGAGCAAGTCCTACCTGGGGTTCTCTCAGTGTTGAGTCCCTTCACACAGCAGCAGCTTCGGGTAAGGCAGCTGGACACAATGTCCTGTGCCTGCCCAGGACTTGACTTCCTCTGCTACAGGCCACCCCACAGGCCATGTGTCACTAGCCAGTCAGAATTTCCTTTTGGGGCATGGAGATGTAGCTCAGTGGTAGAGCACAGGGCTAGTATGCATCAGACCCTGGGTCCCATCTTCAACACAGAAAAAAAAGAAAAGAAAAGAAAAGAAAAAAAATCTCCCTCTACTCTCTCCTTCCCTTCCCTTCCCTTTCCCTTCCTTCCTTCCTTCCTTCCTTCCTTCCTTCCTTCCTTCCTTCCTTCCTTCCTTCCTTCCTGCCGAGGTCTCACTATGTTGCTCAGGCTGGTCTGCTGGGCTCAAGTTATCCTCCTGCCTCAGCCTTCTGAATAGCTGGGAGTTCAGGGAAACACCACATCAAGCTACTCTTTTGGTGGAACCCACTTGCCGTTTCATGCACATGGGGAAAAATTTTCAGATTCTTATCAGGATTTATTTTTATTTACATGCCTGAAGTAGTCATTGCTTTGGAATAAGCCCTATGTTGGTGATGAACTGAGGTGGAAGGGTTTGTGGCAAAGATGAAGAAAGGCTAACAAAGACGTTTCCAATTAAAGGAGACAAAGGGCAGATGTCAACCCAAGGCAGCACATGATCCCAGGGTGGATACTGGACCAGAAGGGAAAGCACAGCTTTTGAGGACATTATTGGAGCAACTGACAAAACCTGAACATAGACCATAGATTAGAGTACAGTTTTTTGTTTTGTTTTGTTTTTTTGACAGGGTCTTACTATGTAGCCCAGGCTGGCCTTGAACTCACAGGGATCCTCCTGCCTCAGCCTCCCAAGTGCTGAGATTACAGGTGTGTGCCACCATACCTGGCTCTGAGAACAGTATTATTTTGACAGCTTATTTTGAGTTTATGTAAGAGGTGACCTTGTTCTCTATTTTTTTGGAGACAGAGCTCACTATGTAGTTCAGGCTGACCTTGAACTCACTAAGTATCCCAGGCTGGCCTCGAACTCATGGCAATCCTCTTGCCCCAGCTTCCTCAGTGCTGGGACTACAGGTGTGTGCCACCATGCCCGCTACCTTGTTCTTAGGAAATACAACATGGAAGTCTTGAAGGGAAAAGGAACATGATGTCTGCAACTTTCATATAGTAACCCCCCCCCACATCGTGCAAATGGAGAAAAAACTTTCAAATTGGTGAATCTGTGCAAAGAATTATGGGAGGTCTAAGTGCCTAGGTTTGAGCCCTGCCTCACTTGCTTGCTATTTGACTTTGAAGTTAACCTCTCTGGGCCCCACTTTCTCCCTCTGTAAAATGGAGCAATAGCAGTGTCTACCATGAACAGAGCTTAGTAGAGTCTGGCTCACTGTAAGAGCCTAATAAATATTAGCTATTTTTATTATTCTACTATCCCACACTACTCACAGTTCCTGGGAAAAAGAGGTATAAATATAAAGTGTTCCTTCTAGGGGCACATCGGGGATACAGGACCAAGGCAGGTCCTTCCATGCCACCCCATATGGGAAAGACTTGATCCTGTCTCTCACACTCTGTGTACATATGGTAATAGGCTTTATGTGTTTTTCTGCAACTTGCCTGCCTTTTTCACTTAACACAATATCTTAGAGAACTTTCCATGATAATGGTAATACTATGTAGCCACATGTGGTAGTGCAGGCCTGTAATCTCAGCACTTGGGAGGCCGAGGCAGGAGGATTGCCATGAGTTTGAGGCCAACCTGGGGAACATAGTAAGTTCAAGGCCAGCCTGAACTGTATAGTGAGACCTTGTCTCAAGAAACCACATGCCAACAAACCCCCATATGCCAGTAATATTAAAACTTACTGACATTTACTATGTGCCTTGCACAATTGTAAGTATGTTCTTGTATTATTTAATCCTCACAAAAATCCTGTGAGACAGATTCTCTTCTATCACCATTTTATGGATAAGGAAACTGAGGATCTGACGGGTTAAGTAACTTGGCCAAAGCCATAGCATTGAATGTGAACTTAGCTGGTTTCCAGAACCTGTAGCTCTAACCACTGTATTTTTCCATGCAGATATTTGAAGATCTACTTCACTGGAAGAGAAGTGATGGTGACCAGAGAGGGGGCTATGCAGTATTCTATGTAGCAATTAGCTTGCTCATCCCCCAAGGATAGATACGTAGGTTACTTCCAATATGTGCCACTTAAAACCATGCTGCAATATATATCATTGAACAAGTCTTTATTTTTTTTAGTATCCTGCTGTGCTACTGAATTTTGAACAAGTCTTGATAATATTACTATATGTATGAAACCAAAGAAGAGAATGAAATTAAAAATATAGAGGGAGTACAATTTGAGCAACAAAATAAGGGAAGTACTATTGGGTTATAAACCAATTACATTAAATCTGTGAGTCCACAATGATACATTATATATATATAACTGAATAAATAAATACATGGAGGAGAGGACATAGATCTCCACTGCAAAATCTCAAATAAAGTTTGCAGATACTGTACTCTGCTGTCAAAGGGAACATATCTCCCCACTCCTTCAGTGTGAGTGGCGCAGGAGAAAGAGCAACTTACAAACACTACCCCAGCCTCGTGACCAAGGTCTGCATCAGCAATAGTAAATCATGTCATTAATGTGCATTGTTGATATGAGATAAAAATGTTATTTTACCTATGTGGTTCCCCCCGCCCCCCGCAAACCTACACAATCTCGGTTGTGTTAGCCTTTTGTCACTACAATTAATACCTGAGATACTCAACTTATACAAAGAAAACATTTATCTTGGCTCATGTTTTGGAGATTGCAGTCCATGGTTGCTGGACCCAGATGCTTTGGGGCCTGTAGTGAGGCAGCATATGATGGCAGGAGACATGGGTGGCAGAGCAAAGCTGCTCACCTCATGGCCTGGAGGCAAACAGGAAGGAAGAGGAATGGGCTTCGGTCCCACAGTCCCTTTCCAAGGAGCTCCTCTGGGCGCCACCTCTTAAAGGCTTCATAGCTCCCAACAGCATGAAGCTGGGACCACGCCTTCCACACCTGAGCTCTCAGAGGACATTCCAGATCATGTGTAGCAGTGATGGCGAACCTTTTAGTGCTTTCAATGATACAAACAGCCCACTGTGGCACATGTGCCATAGGTTCACCACCGTTGACTTATATTATCTGTGTAATCATGCAAAAACATCAGGACAATTCCAGGAGTGGGGTTCAGGAGAGAGGAAGACTAGATATAACTGTCTCTTGGATGGGATCCTGGAACAGAAAAGGAGCACTTGAATAAAGAAATGTGAATAAACTGTGGACTTTAGTTCATAATACTGAGTGTTCATATTGGTTCCTTAGTTGTAAGAAACAAACCATAGTAATGTAATATGCGAATGATAAGGGCAGTGGGGGTTAGGGTATGTGGAAATTCTCTGTAGTTGCCTCTTGTTTTTCTACAAATCTAAAATCATTCTAAGAAATAAAGTCTAGCTGGGAGTACTGGTGCATACCTGTAATTCTTGCTCCTCAGAGGGCTGAAGCAGGAAGATACAAATTCAAGGTCACCCTGGGCAACTTTGTGAGATCCTGTCTCAAAAAAAGGGGCGTGTGTGTGTGTGTGTGTGTGTGTGTGTGTGCTGGGACCCAGGTGTGTTGATGAACCCCTGTAATCCCAGCACTCTGGGAGGCTGAGGCAGAAAGACCACAAGTTCCAGCCCCAGCAATAATTAGGGAGACCTTGTTTTAAAAAGAAGAAAAAGGAGGGAGGGGCTGGGGATGTAGCTCTTTGTAAAGGCACTGAGTTCAATCCCTAGACCGGGGAGGGGAGGGGAGAGGAAGAGAGAGCTGGGACTGTCGCTCAGTGCTCCTAGGTCCAACCTCCAGTAAAAACAATAACCAAAAAAAAAAAAAAAAAGGAAAGGGGAGGAGCCATGGCAAGCAGAACAAAGTTTGGCTTCTGTAAGGGACGGGCGTGGGGCAGCAAGGGTTAACTTTGGCCCCCGGAGGAAAGGAGGAGCAATTGGGTGCATTCTTGAGGCCAAGGCCGGGAGCTAAGGCTTCACATCTGAGCGCCTCGTTTTTCCTCTGTGACAGACGCGAGAGGTGGGGCTATGCTGAGAAAGGGGCCCAAGGAACAACTGCGGTTTCAAAAGATGAAGACTCAGAGAGTCTCTAGGGGGAGTGCAGGACAAAGCTGGACAGAGGCAGAAAGGAGCCATTTCCTGTCTTTACACAAATGAGAAGAAACGTACCTGTTTGTTGCTGGTGGGACCCAAAGAGCTCCAAGCCACAGGACGCGCGAGCCGCCGGCATAAATCGTTCGTCTCCTTGGAGTTCCCCGTATTGACCAGCAGAGAGCGCCAAGATTCTGTCCACATTTTCTTTGCTTTTACCACATCTCAATTCTCTTGGGGATTGAACTGGGGGGGCGGGGGGTGGGGACGGGACGGACACGACCTTGCTCTTGCGAGGCAGGCGCCAGAACCACTGAGCTAAATCCCTGGTCCCCAGTCCCAAGCTTTTAACTGTAGGAGTAAAAAGTTTTCTGAGTTAGCCATGTTTAAAGAATGAGAAACTGTGAAACAGCCCAAAGGAACACACCTTCGAAGAGAAACTATGGTTCCTAGAGCAAGTTTCTTTTCCTTGCCTCCCTCACAAGGCCTGAAAGGAAAGCTGGCAAAGAGGACATGTTATGGCTTACTGTATCCAGGGCTGTTCAAGGGCTGTGGCCTCGAATCCTCACCACTACCTCTGAGACGGTCGCTGGTCACCCCCATTGTACAGCTAAACCACATTGCCGTTTGATTTCAACCAATTAATAATTATGTGACAGGTGCATGAAACACTGGTCTGGTAGATGCTTTGTGGGGAAAGGATCCTGTGTTGGTAAGTTTGGGAGGCTGCAAACTCTCCATTTCTGTGTGTGTGTCAGGACTCTGGAGAATCTAAGGGGTCAAGTGGCAAAGAACTTGCTTGGCTTTATTTGAACTCAGCATTTCTTAAATCTGCTACCATGAGGCCTGAACAGGGCAATGGTGGTGAGGGCAACGAGCAAGAGGCATCTGGAGATCAAACCAGTTACTGGCCTTGGTGGGCCATGGGCTTGGGGGCAGCTGAGAGATGGATGATGGGTAGGGGGTGGGATGTTTCTTGGGTTTGTGGCTGCACCAAGCAGTAGTGATGGTTTTGCTTTTTGTTCACTTATTCGTGAAGAATAGAAGCCAAAGGAAAGAACTGGGTTTGGGCCCAAGTATCTGCAGAACAATCATCTAGAAGTTAGTCACATAGATCTGAAAGTCTGGAGGAAGGTTGGAACTAGAAGTTGAGATCTGACATTTAAGGGATCAATGGAAGAACAAGAGCCAGTAACAGAGACAGAAAAGGAGTGGGAAGAGACCCAATGAGGAGCACATGGCAAGAGGGGAGCCCAGTTTCTGGAAGGGACCATGCACAGCTTCAGAGCCCATGGGTAGAGCAAGATGGGTGAAGATGGTAAGGGCCATTATGTCAGCCATGAGGAGGTCATGGATTAGTGTGGTTTCCCCAGAGTGGACAGGGCCTGATCCAGATCACTATGGATAAATAAATGATCTGGGGTGAGGTGAGGCAGTGAGGGGATTTCTGGGGTGCAGCAAGATCCCTGGAGGTTAGGACTGCATGCTTGAGCACTTCTGATAGTCTCCAAATACCTCCGCAAGCAGCTCCTCTAATTCATGTACTGTGCACACTTGCCATGCAGTCTAACAAGAAGTGGAGTTGAGGGCTGAGGATTTAGCTCAGTGGTTCCATTGCCTGCCTCACAAGCACAAGGTCCCAAGTTCAATTTCTGGTACCAAAAAAAGAGAAGAAGTGGAGTTGGTCTCCTTCCCCTTGAGTCAGGCTGGCCTGGCTATTTGCTTTGACCTCAGGGTTGGCAGAAATGGTGCTCATGGCCTTCCAGGCTCAGTTCGTCAGAGAACACTGGCAACTTCCTCTTCCTGCATCTTGGAACCCAGCAACCATGCTTCTGTAAGGGCATCCAGGTTCCCTGCTGCAGCAACTGGCCATGTGGAGAGGCCACACAGTATGCAAGGCCACGAGGCAAGAGCAGTCTTCTTGGGCACTCCAGCTTCAGATCAGCTCCTACCTGAATGCAGTGACACCGGTGACCCTACCTGATATCACATGAAGCCACCAGCCACCAAATAGGTATTTTAAATCACTAAGTGGGCTAATTTGTCACATGCTTATGGGCTGAGAGGAAGGAGCAGAGGGAGAATGACTAATAGGCAAGTTTGCTAGAAGACTGAAGACCTGGCCTGGGGGAGGGTCAGCCTCCTCCTCCTCCTCCTCCTCCTCCTAGGACACAAAAACAAAGACAGTGTACAGAAATGTTACAAGGTGAGAGGAGGGAATGAAGCTGGGAACTCCCCTGCTCTCTCTGTGGACAGAGAGGGTGAGTCCTTGGTAAGAGTGAGGTGCCAGGGTGAGATGGGGACATAGGTGAGCCCTGGAAGTCTGGCTCTGTGATGGGGGCCCCGAAATATCCCCACAGGCCTCACAGAGGACAGTGGGACACTGGGCAGTGGAAGATTCTGATTCAGATCCTGTCTAGGCTTGGAATGTGGCAAGTTACTTCTCTTTTTGGAAATTGGACTAGATCAGTCCTCCTTTACCTTTCTGGAGATGCAGATTCCCCTGACAATCTAATATAAGCCCATAGCTGTAACACTGTAACACTTTAGGTATATATTTGCTTTTTTTTTTTTTTTTTTTTGTACCGGGGATCAAACTCAGGACCTTGAATTTGCCAGGCAAGCACTGTGCTGCTGAGCTACATCCCTGGCCCCTTGTTTGATTGGTTTTTTTTTTGGTACCAGGGATCGAACTCGGGACCTTGCACTTTCGAGGCAGGCAGCGGAACCACTGAGCTAAATCCCTGGCTGTTTGATTGTTTTGAGACAGGATTTCCCTATGTAGTTCAGGCTCATCTTGAACTCACTATATAGTTCAGGCTGGCCTTGAACTCACAGCAATCCTCCTACCTCAGCCTCCAGAGTGTTAGAATTACAGGCACGTGCCACCCCACCCTGTTTACAATACATATTTCAGGTGTCTGTCTGTTTCTATCCCCCTAGAATGTAAACTCAATGAGGGCAGGATTTGTGTGCTTTGTTCATTGTCACAGACTAAAACAGTGCCTGCTACTTAGCAAATGCACCATAAATACTGATGAATAGATTGGGGGGAAAAATAGATTGTGGGATTCAGAGAGACACTCCCCCGCCCAGGCCCGAAGTTAGCCCAAGTTCAGAATCCTGGAATAAAATGATCATTTCTTGTCCCAAAATTCTTGAGAGTCTGAAATTCCACCCTGAATCTTTCTGATGCAGTCTATGCCTGCACTCTTAACGAGAACAAACAAAGCTCCAGCCCTGTGCCCTGGGAGAAAATATTTTCTCAATAGCTCCTGTGTACAAGGGTCCCAGGAGTTAAATAAATGCATCTGTATTTTATCATCCTAACTTTTTAAATGAGGAAACTGATATGCAGAGAGATGAAGTAATTTCCCTAAGGTTACTGGGCTGGTAAACTTAACCCTGGTGGGAGATAGGATTTGGGCCTGAGTCTGAGTCAAAATCCATGGAAAAGTCTTTTATGTCGTCATGAAGCTTCAGTTGAAGGTCTTGCTCATTCCTCCATCTGATGGTAGCTGGGCCCTGCTGAGAGGGGAGACCCACATACTGCAGTGGGCATTGTGGGTGGCTGTAGCTGAGGACAGGCTTCAGGTCCCACCAGAGGCGCTGCAGTCAGGCATGTTCCCAGGAGACCTGGTTGCCTCTTCCCTCCTGGTGGCCTCTTCATCTGCAGCCAGGTCCCTGGACCCAAAGCCCTTTCTCCAGTGGAGCTTCCTTCAGGGCTCCCCCAGTCCCAGGGGGAAAAACACTCCAGGCCCCTGGCTACCTGTTGGCTGTGTGCCTGTCCGTGGGCGGCTTCACCTCCAAGGGGATCTGTTTCCACATGTATGAAATGGGCACAAACATACTAGTGGTAAAGTTTGTGCGACCTAAACCTAAGAAAAAACAGGGCAATGCAAGGGGAGGCGGGGTGAGGGAAGTAGCAGAAGCTGAGGATCAGCGAGCCCCGGCCCCTTCTGCCAGCCCCAGCCCAGTAGTGTCAGGGTTTACGCAGTGACAACCCCCCCCCCCGCCCCCAGCCCCGACTCAGGATCTTAGCTCCTAAATCTCCTTCACACAGAGGGCCATAAATCAGTGGGCTGGTGGAGGGAACCCCCAGCTCCCACCCCACCCACCTTGCGGAGAGGCGGGACGCAGGAAGCCCCTGGGACGGGGTGGGCGGGGCGCCCCAGGCCCGCCCACTGCAGCTTGTTAATTACAGGCCTGTGGGGACCTGATTTATGGCGCAGCGTCTCTGCAGCCAGGGGCTGGGCAGGTCTGGGGGAGCCTGGAGAGGTGGGGCCCGGAGACGGAGAGGCTTCCAGAGTCTCAGAGCCTTGTTGAAATAACAAGTTTGATAGTCGCAAAATGTAATATGTTTATATATAAATTAAATACAAATGTAATGCAATAGCTAACTTTAATTGGGAGACTGCATGCCAAGCTGGGCTACATACTTTATTAATTCATTCATTAAATATTTATTGAATGTCTATTGGGTGCCAGGAGTCTTGCACATATTAGCTCCTGAAAATTCCCAAACAGCCTTGGAAATTAGTCTTTAGTGTTCCCATTTTGCAGATGCAGAAATGGAACCATGAAGCAGTTAGGTATCTGGCCCAAGGTCAAGTGGCTTGTAAGTGGGTTCAGGGCTCATACATACTCCTGGCCATCTGCCCCTGAATTTAAACTTTTGAGACTAGGTCATCCTGCCTCTTCACCACCACTCACCTCACCTTCTTCCTGTTCCATCTGGAAGTTGTGTGGCCTAGGGCAAATACCTCACCCTCAGTTGTCCTCCTTGGCAAGAGTGTTCTGCCCCACCTACCTCAGGATGAGATGGGGGATTGAGTCCAGAAGAAGTTTATGAACATCCTTTAAAAATGACCTATTAAGTTCTATGTGAAAGGATATAAGCTAAGGTGACTTTCTAAAAATTTTATTTTATCCCATCCCCCCTCCTCTCCAGCCCCCTGCCCTGCTAAGGTGATTTTAAATGCTGTACTCCCCAGACCTCAGGGGCTTAAACATAAATTGTTCACTTATTGCTCACATTCATTCCGTGTGAGGTCCCTGTAAGGCCGTTTTCTTGGGCAGGTCTCCAGGCATGGTGAAGAGTCCAGATTTCTTCCTTCTTAGCTTTGTCATTTTCAGCCTGTGGCTCCCATAGCTGCCCTAGGGGCTGGGGAGCCATCAAGAAGGGGAAGAACATGGAGGTTGTAGATGGGCAGGCCTGGAAGTAGTGCCCTTGGCTTGTGCTCATACTCCCCGGAGAATTCAGTCAGCTGCAGGAAAGGCTGGGAAATGATATAATTGCTGTATTCATTATCTTGCTACATAACAGACCATATCAAAACAAATTGGTTTAAAATGACAATGAACATTAGTTAGTTCACAGTTTCTATGGGTCAAGATTTTTAGGGGTGGCCTACCTGGGTCATTGTTTTCCCCTATTATGCATGATGGAGTATGTATGAAAACCCTAGAACTTCTGCAGCCCTTTTGTCACCATGAGGGATGCCTCTTTGAGAAACATACATAGAAGAGGTATGAAAAAGTCAGACTAGTCATAGAACTAGACAAAGGGATTCTGAAGTTCCAATGAAAGAATAAAGGGCCAAGACCATCCAAGGCAAAGCTGAAAATGAACAAAGAGACTGACGGTTTACCCAACTAGACAGACACTGGAGGTGGCATGGTAGAGATGTAGTACTACAAATCACTGGAGACAGAATGACTATTCATCAAATGGAGTTGGAAAAATTGACACCTGAGTTCCAATGATAATAATCATGATAGTGATAATAACTGACACCATTTATCTCTTGACACCATTTATTGACATCTACAAAGTGCTAGATTTATTTACTGATTTATTTATTTATTTAGGTAAAGGGGTTTGAACCAGGGCCTCATGCATGCTAGGTAAGCGCTCTACCATTGAGCTACGTCTCCATGCAGGAAATCTAGTTTATTCCATTTTTATTCTCACACTCGCTTCGCAAGATAGGTATTATCATTTATTGTTTACACTTGAAAGATGTAAAAACTGAAACTCAGGAGAGCAAAAGACGTCTTCTTGAGTCCACACATGGCTCTTAGCTCCTCAGCACAGGACAGGAGGCCTGTGTGCCCTCTCCATGAGGGCAGAGCCCTTTCCAGAGAGCACCAGGCCTTCAGCAGCCCTGGCCAGGGCAGAGGCTGCCTCTGACAGGAAGCGGAGCCAGGCCCAGAACCTGGAATTCCTACTTTAGTCCCCACTGAATCTGGGAGCAGATTTAGCTGAGATTCGGCCTAAAGACAAAGTGGCCACTTTATCATTTCCTTAATGAGAAGCCAATCACAGGGTCATTAGTGGGTGGAGGTGATGAGGAGTTTCGGACTGTGGTGGGAGGGAGGAGGATGTTCTCGGTTATCTGGATGATTTACAGCTGCGGCCAGGCTGCTCCGGGTCAGGAGAAAGTAAATGTTCACACAGAACCTTCATGGGCTGTGCAGAGAGTTTGACACGCTGTTTTATTTAATCCTCAATGTCTGACAAAGCTGTGCTATTACACATCCCCATTTTACAGACAAGGCAACTGAGGTTCAAAGAGATTAAGCATCTTGCCCAAGCCTGTAGAGCTAATAAACAATGGTCTTATTCCAGGACCCAAACAACCACTCTGCTGTCTTCTGTCATAGGCGCAGCAGAGGTGAGTGTAGGTGAAGGGCTAACATATTCTGGCCTTGGACCAAGACAGAATAGCTGTCAGGAGGTGCCTGATGGGGGACATTGCAGAGGGGCAGGGGAAAGAGCCAAACGTGTGCATAAGATTGGGAGAAGGAACCCTGGGGTGTTGTGTAAATTTGCAGGGAGAGGATAAAAGCAGGTAAATTTTATTAAGTGTCAACTGTGTGCCAAGTCTTGTGCTCAGGGCTTTGTGTGAATGGTATCATTTACTTCTCACGATTTTATGAGGCAGTTATCAATCTTTTTTGGGGGGTTGAATTCAGGGCCTCATACAAGCTAGGCAAGTACTCTATCACTGAGATACATCCCTAGCTCCCCAATCCATTTTAATTAATCAATTAATTAATTTATTTATTGGTACTGGGGATCGAACTCAGGACCTTTCACTTGTGAGGCAGGCGCCACACCACTGAGCTAAATCCCTGGCCCTCCAATCCATTTTATAGATGAGGAGACCAAGAGTCAGAGAGTTTAAGTCACCTGGCCCAGCTCTTGAATCTGGCAAATGGTGGGGACAGGGGACTGGCTTAGGAGTATTAGCAAAGGAACAGATGTTTCTTATTCTTTTTTTTTTTTTTAAATTTTTTGCGGTACCAGGGATCGAACTCAGGACCTTGCGCTTACCAGGCAGGCGCGGCACCACTGAGCCACATCCCCGACCATTGTCAGGATTCTTGACCGGAAACAACAAAACCCAACTTTGATCGCTTAAGTGGGAGAGGGAAGCTTAGGTAACCCTGAGGTAGCTCATAAAATCCATTGGAAAGAAGGCTGAGAAATTAGGTTTGGGGGCTGGGAGGGTAGCTCAGCAGTACAGTCGGCCTAGCAGGTGCGAGGCCCTGGGCCCCATCCCCCAAATCCCCCAAAATCAGTTTGGGAAACTCACAGGAGTGACAGGGAACATGGGGAGGTGGAACATCCTCTGAATGTCCCGGGACACTGAAGGCCACTGGCCCTGGTATTGGCAAGGTGATTTCTCCACTGTTGCCTGTTTCTTTGGGACACCTGCTCCAGACTCAGGTCAACGAGCCAAGTGCCTGAACTCCTATCTCTGGCCCCCAGAGGCCCGCCATGGAGGGCTCCTGCCCCCTCCAGATGGGAAGATGTACAAGTGCTGCATCACAAACAGCAGCCATCACAACAGCCTTCCCCCAGCTACCAGAAACAGGTGTCCCGGGTTGGTCGTTAGACCCTAGTTCAGAAAGCCAACCTTAGGTGCTCAAAAAACCTCAGCCCTCCAGTGTGGAAGGAGGATGTGGAGGTACTGTCTCCTTTTTGTCACCCTGCTAATCCAGCAGGCACCCGACATGCCAGTTCTGTTTTCTGAACAGGTGTTGACTCTAGTTCCTCTCGGTCACCCTCACCTGCATAGCTTGGACCCCATCTTCTCTCCTGGGTCTTTACTTCCTGACTAGTCTGCCTTCAACCCATTCTCAACACTGCTCAAAGGTGCTAAGTTATGATGCGATAGGACTATGTCTCTCCTCAGTTTAATAACCTTTTAGTTCCCAGCTACCTACAGGACCAAACACAAGACATCTCCCATGATACCTAGAGACCTCCAGCCCCATCTCCCATCACTCCCTGTTCTTCTGCTTCACGGTCAGGCAAGGTCAGATTCACTATCTGCCACATCATCTCACGATGGCTAGCCATCAGGCCTGGGCACATGCTGGTCCCTCAATCTTCAATGCCCTTTCACTTGCGGCTTGGCAAACTTTCATTCATCCTTTGAAATCCAGTTCAGGCATAATCTCCCCTGCAAAAGCTTTCCTGACTCCTCAGAGTTTATACTCCATTCTCTGCACCACTGTCAAACCTTGTATTCTCTTTTTTCTTGCCACTGATATAATTGGTGCACAAAATGGCCCTTCCCACTAGATGCCAAGGTGCAGGAGGGCAAGGACCATGCCAATTTTGTACCTGATGGCTTCTTCATTACCCAACCCAAGCCCTGGCAGATTGTAGGTGTTCAATAAATACAATGTGTAACTAAATTAGCCAGGAAAAGCCAAGGTCACAGGGGATGAATGAAAGGGAAGAGAGTTTTAGGAGACTGAGGTTTGGGAAGTGGCATGAGGCAGACTTCCATAGCTTATGAGGGGTGACAGCTGAAGCAGGGAGACAAAAGGAAGGAGAGAAGGAATAAATTCCAGGAAGTAGGGAAAGACTAATTTGGAGAAAACAGCCTGGACATATGCATATTTCCGAGGAGGCAGTGGAGAGGGAAAGCTGTAAAACCCAGGGAGGGACACCCGACCAGGCAGGGTCCCCAGATGGAGTAGAGACAGAAGAGGGCACCACACACGTCACAGAAGGAATGGGGCGGGGGGCGGTTGAGACCGAAGCTGGGTGCTGTCTGGAGAGGGTAAAGGAGAGTCCTTGTTCAGCAGTCAGAGAAAGAGGATAATGGTTTTTCTTTAGTCTTTTAAGATCTGTGAAGTGAGGGAAGAAATATTTAAATATTCATGGCTTCCCATCTCTTGGCAAACAAAAACAGATGTCAGAGGCCTACATGACTATGCACCATCAGGCCTCTCATCAATCTGAGCTCATATCTTATTCAGCCCCAGGCTCATGCTACCTTGCAACCACTGGAATTCGCCAAGGCCCTCTCACCTCAGGGCCTTTGCACGGGCTCTCCCCTCTGCCTGGACTCCTCCCCAAGATGGCCACAATCAAGTCCTTACCCCATGTTGCCTTCTCAGGTGGGCTTTCCCTGACACCCCATCCCATATTGATACTTTCTAGCTTTCCTGGTGTTATTTTTCCTGTAGCATTTATCACTGTCTCACATACTTCTAACAGTACTTATGTATTGCACAAATTGATTATTTTCTTTATTAATTGCTTTTTGCCACAAGACAGTGTCAGGGACCTCCCTGAGGACAGGTATTTGGTTGTTTCATTCACTGCTCTATACTAGTAACCACACCCCTAGGCAGTCAATCCGTTTTTGCCGGGCTGGATGTGTAGCTCAGTGGTAGAGCCCTTGCCTACCATGCATGAGGCCCTAGGCTCCGTACTGCAATAAATGAATAAATAAAATTTTAAACGAAACCTATATATTTTGGTTACTGCTGAATGACTGCATGAAGGGACGGAGCCCGCAACAGCTTCCATCTGCTGACTCCAAACTCTCCCGCATGCACCGGCCGCTCATCTGCAGCACAAGGTCTGGATCCGGAGAGCAGCGCGACGACTGCGCGCCTCCCCGGGGGCTCCCCCAGGGCCCTTGGGGTCCCGGCTTCTTTCCGAGGTGGGAGTTCTGTCCTCCTTCGGGGGAGCCGCGCCAGAACTTCCGGAGAGCAGCAGGAATTTCTGCAATCCAGCCTGGACTGAGCGGTAATAGGCACCTTGACGAGCGCCTGCGGAACCGACCGGCCCTAAATCATGGCCGCGCCCCTCCTCTCTCGCGCCCGGGCGGCCCGGGCGGAGGCGCTCGCGGCGGGGGCGGGCGCGGCGCAGGTGCAGCAGAAGAGCGCGCCCGCCCGGCCGCTTTGAAGCCGCGCGGCGCCGCCGCATGCGCGTGCGCAGGGAGAGGCCGCGGCGGCCGGCGAACCCGAGCTTGCTTCCTGCGCTGGGTGGCCGGCCGGGCGGGGGCCGAGCGGGGTTTCAGGAGAGAGTGGCCTCTGGTTGATGAGTCGCAGCCGCGGGCCATCACAGGGCCTGTGAGGGAAGGGCGGGCAGGGAGGGCCAACCTGCTCCCCGCCCCAGGAAACTTGTGTCTTTTCCATTGTCCTTTGCTTTTTCGGCGATTTGAGGGCGCCTGTGAGGGGCCAGGGGAGAAATCTGTGGTTCAGTTTTCTTTTTTTCTTATTGATTTCTTTTCTCTTAAAAATTATTATTATTCCCCGGTACTTGGAAAAAAATTATTATTATTATTATTATTACCATTATTATTGGTACCAGGGATCGAACTCAGAACCTTGCGCTTGTGAGGCAGGCGGCGGCACCACTGAGCTAAATCACTGGCCCAAAAAATATTATTATTGACGTATTAGGGAATTTGAACCTGAGAGCTCTTTCACTGAGTTACATCCCCAGCCCTTCATTATTTTAATTTTTATTTATTTTAAAAATTTTGAGACATGGTCTCAAATTCGAACTTTCAAACCTCCTGCCTTAGCCTCCTGAGTAGCTGGATTACTGGGTGCCCAACTTACTGACTTTCTGTTACTGGTTTGTTCCCTTTGACCCCCATAGTTACCTGTTGCGCTGGATTTTTCCCTCCATGCAATTCACGAATGAGGATATTCTAAAGTTAATGAGCGAGAAGAAAATCGTGCAGTCAAATTTGTTGTTAAAAAACTTAAATTGCTGCTGGGGATTTAGCTCAGTGGCACCGTGCCTGCCTGGCTTTGAGTCCTGGTACCAAAAAACCCCAAAAAACAAAAAACAAATTACAATATACAACTGGTATTTATTTAACCCAGGGTTATGTATTTAACCCTGAGTAATGTTTTTATGCAAGTTGAAATTGAATAACCTCTGAGATAGACTCTGGAAGAATACACACACACACACACACACACACACACACACACACACACATGGGGAGGAAACTTTTGCTGTGGGGACAGTTTTGAATCCAGTAGCTCTTGAGTGGAGCACAACAATTTTGTTGTTCTTTCTGGGTTCAGTACCCAGCACATAAAAAAAGCAAGAAAGTTTTTGATATTTGATACCGCTGCCACTAAGACCACACTTTGAGAACCACTGACAACTCTCAAATTTCCCCAGGTGACTGGGATGGGTAAGGGACATTTCTGTTTGGCTGCAGGTGTATTTCTTTGTATTTTAATTTTTGTTTTTTAAGGCAGGGTCTCACTACATGGTTCAGGCTAGACTTGAACTGACTAGGCTGGCCTCAAACTTGCATAGGCTCTCGTTTTCAGCCTCAAAAGTGCTGTGAGTTCAGATGTGCACCACCACACCTAGCTCATCTATTTTAATACTGAGCCTCATAGACTGAACTTGAGTTTATACATTTGTTTGTGGTTGTCTGGGAACACAGTACTAGTATTTAGTAGGTACTCAGTAAGTGTTCACTGGCTATGAATAGAACGGTTGCTTGGTCAGATCCATGTGGAATTTCTAGTTGCACGATTTTCTTCCATCAGGAATAACACCATTTATCTAGCATTCGGCAAACATTTCCTCACATCTGCCATGCACCAGGATGTGCTGGAACTGGGAATCATCAGAGGTGGACGAAGCATAAGTATAGAAGTACAGTATGATCTGCTAAACTGTAAGATGGAGTTAAAGGGAACCCTTCGGGGAGGCGCCACATGGGCTTCACATGGGAGGAAAGGTCAGCAAGCAGCCGAGGCTGGAGACCTCCTGCAAGCCACCTAAACTCTGTCCAGAACTGGGGAGCCTTCCCTGCAGATACAGGCAGGGGCTGGAAGCAGATCCTGAATCTCCTTGAGCTGCTTCTGGCTCATGTGCCCTGGCTCATCTGCAGTAGGGGTCAGAGGGTGGGCACAGCCTGTCACTTTGGCGCTGTCCCCATGATCCAGTGACCATCAGTCCTACCAAGGCTGGGCAGAGTTAGTCAAGCAAACCCCAGGCAGCACAGGTCAGCCCTGGCAGGTGGGCAGCTGGGGCTCCTGTCTTCTAGTCCGCACTCTGGCCTGCTTTTCTCTTGCCACTTGCTGCCCCAGCCTTTCCAGTTTTCTCTGTATTAGCCAAACCTTTTTTATTTTTCACGCTTGCTTTAAAGTGTTCAAATCCCTTAATAGCTTTTACTTTGGAAGACAGATGCCCAGCAGATAATGGCTTCAGGTGGTGGTGGTGGGACACAGGCTTTGAGTGTGGTGTGTTCCCTGAGCCCAGAATGCAGGCCCAGCCCAGAGGGCTTATGAAATGAGCAACACCACAGCTCAGCTGTCTGACGGGGGAGGGGGGGCAGATGTCTCTGAGTCTCAGTTTCCAGTCTGTAAAATGGGTATTACAATAATGGACCTCCTTGCTGGGGATTTAGCTCAGTGGTTCCGCCACCTGCCTCACAATAATGGACCTCCTATACAGGACTGTTGAAAGGCTAAGATAATGTATATTTACAAGCTCTTAGTACAATGCCTGGCCTGGCATAAGCACTCCATAGAAATCAGTACTAGAACTATTATTATTGTTTGTTTTGTTTTGTTTTTTTGGTACGGGATTGAGCTCAGGACCTTGTGCTTGTGAAGCAGGTAGTAGCACCATTGAGCTAAATCCCTGGGCCTATTTTTTTTTTTTTAAAGAACTTTGTTTTAATTGTACGTGTTTGCAGTATGTAATGATTACATTTATAGTGGGGAGTTGGTACATGTACATTCCTCATCTTAATTCTTTTTTATCCCCTTCCCCTCCTCTCCTTCCCCCCAAGCTTATTATTGCTATAATTAATCATTTTTAAGTGGCATCCTGTCCATAATGAACTGTGAGTTGTAGGATGCTGAGTCCCTGGAAGAAGGAAGGTACTAGACAAAGTTGAGTCTGTTTATCACCCATGGGCACCTTCCCTCCAGCTTCTGCATCCCCAGGCAGGTTCTCCTCTCTAGGGGGTTGCCCTGGTGACCCATGGGGAAGGAAGGCTTCCGTGGATAGATCACCTCCATCCATCCTTCCATGACGATGGGGATGCTCATGGCTTGCCTGCATACTTCTTTTTGCGGGGCGGGGGGGTACCGGGGATTGAACTTGGGACCTTGCGCTTGTGAGGCAGGTGCCGGAACCGCTGAGCTAAATCCCTGGCCCTCGAATACTTCTTCTTGATCATAGGTCAAGGTCCTGTAGGTATCCAGGTGAGTTTGGATCCAGAGCTAGAACTTATTACCCACACTCACAGCCAGCTTCCTAGGCATGGAACCTATATGGTGGAGTAGAAGCACTCTGGATTTGGTTTAATGCTGTACTATTACCTTCTTCACATTTCTGATACTTTGGAACAAGGGGCCTCATATTTTTTGCATTGAGCCCAGTAAATTATATAGCTGGTCCTGCCTACACTCTCATAGGAAAGATGTCTTTCATGCAGAGAGAACTGAGGTGCAGGGACAGGGACATGACTGACACAAGGAGACAAGGGGAAGAGCCATTGGCTGGGGGTGGGTGGGAGGAAAAGGTCTCCCACCCTCTTTCCATACTTCCTTTTCCATCCAGCCCTTCTGGTGTGGAAAGATCCAGGTACTCTGTCCCTCTTTGAGTTCAGGGGCCAGCTTTTTCTGAGAGACTGGGTAAGTCCTTGAGTCTCACTGTCTGTCTGGATGAACAGTTCTCTCTAGGTGATTCAGTTCTCTCTAGGGTGGCTTCAAGGGGCTAAAGGACATGGGTGGAGGTGGGGTCAGAGGAAGCTATGAACTGTGATACTCAGGAACCAGATGCCTGGGCTTTGGTCTATCCCTGCCTCTTGCTCTGAGACCCAGTGAGACTGACATTCTCTTACTTGGGCTGAATGGGTAGACATGAGTGCCCAAACACCTGTAGCCCACAAGCTGTGTAGAATCCCGTGTGAGATATGTGGATGTGTGAGATTGTGTGTACATGTGTTGTGGGGGAGTGGGAAGCAAATTGAGTACAGAGGACAAAACATCTGGTTGTAACTACTGTTTAATTCCATGTACACTCACTGGGCATAGTTTTGCACACCTGTAGTCGCAGCACTCGAGAGGCTGAGGCAGGAGGATCACCAAGGGTTTGAGGCAGCCTGAGCTGCATATGGAGGTCCTATCTCCAAAAAAAAAAAAAAAAAAATCCTACGTATATTGTAGATCTGGGGGAGAACAGACCCTGGGAGATATGAAGTCCTTAAGATGCTTTCAGACTAATGAACAAGACAATCACAATACATACAGTTTGTCTCCTAGTGTTCTGCTATTTACTTCTGTGGAGAAAGTCACAGTGTGAAACAGTGGGGTTATTGGTAATACCCTCTGGCAAGTGGATGTGAACTGCAAACCCATCCTGGCTGATGCCACATCAGGCCTTGGGATTTGGGAGGCGTTTGGGTTGTGGCTGGAAATGAAAGTAATGCTCCAAATAACTTACCTGCAGATGCCTGAAATTCCACGGGGGTCTTGCTCTAGGATTAAGCATTATTCCTTTTTTTTTCTGAGATGCTATTTAAAATTCAGTAGTAGTGGTGAGGATTGTTCATTGTTCATTGAATTGATTGCAGGACAAGTGCTGCGTCAAAAGATGGGGCTACCCAAGGACCCTGGGCTCCAAGGGATGTCCTGGATAGGTACTACAAGCAGAGCCCCCCTCTGCAGAAGGCGGAGCCAAAGGGAGATAAGTGGAGAGCTGAGAGCAATCAAAACCCCACCCCAGAATCCTAGCCAGCCTTGTTCTGGTCGCTGAAAAGCTGGAAGCTCCACTCAGCTCACCCGAGGGGCTCTTCAGGGCCTTCGGTGTCAATCCACCCCTCCCTTATCGATCCTTCTGGGATGGTCATACTTTTTCTCAATGACAGCTCTGTGGTTGCCCAGAAGACTTGACAAGAACTTTCAAGTATCTTAGAACACATCCAACCCACCATGGCCATCCTTTGGGGAGCCTATCCACTCTCCTACGCAGAGGCCACATTTGGCATTCTGTGGTCAGGACAAGAATGTGCAACCCAAGAGGCCTCTGGAGTGAAGCAGAGCAAGTTCCCAGTGGCAACGGGAGTACTGCCCCAGGCGTGGCCAGGCTGCCCAGCTGGTCCACATGTACAAGAATCTGCACGCTTCCTTCCTGGCTTGCTTCCTTCCTCTTAGTTCCTCCCTCTTCAACCTACCTGGGGGCAGGTAATAAAGCAGGAGGGAGATGGATGGATAGGGAGGGCGGGGAGCCACGTGGTGCCATAAAGCCCCGCTAGAGAGGGCCCGTGCAGGGAGTGTCCAGCCTACAAAAGCAAACGCTCGAGGTGGACCTGCAGCAGAAGCACCGGTGGCCAGGAATAGGCCATGTATCGTGGAGCACCAAGGCTAGGTCTCAGAGGCGTGAAGGGGGTGGAGGGCTCTGTAGAGGACTTAGGGGGCTCTTGCCCAGAGGCTGCGAGGGATTTGGGGGTACTGAGGGAGAACGGCAACCCCCGCGGGTTGGGCGAGGCAGAGGAGACAGCTGGCAGAAAGCGAGCCCGGCCGGTGCGCTCCAAAGCACGGCGCATGGCCGCCAACGTGCGGGAGCGCAAGCGCATCCTGGACTACAACGAGGCCTTCAACGCGCTGCGGAGGGCACTACGGCACGACCTGGGCGGCAAGAGGCTCTCCAAGATCGCCACGCTGCGCAGGGCCATCCATCGCATCACAGCGCTCTCGCTCGTCTTGCGCGCCAGCCCGGCCCCTCGCTGGCCCTGCGGCCACCTGGAGTGTTATGGCCAGGCCGCGCGCAGCGTGGGCTCGAGGGATCGGGGCGCCAGTCCTCCGCCTCCCGCGCAGCCGCTCGGAGGGCCCGGCCTCGCGCATCCGGACACCGCCGGCTCCTCCGTGCCGCCTGCCCTGCGCTGTGCCTCCTGCTCTACCCACCTGCACCTGGGTCGGCCCCGGGCGATGTCCGAGGCGCCAGGATCGTCCCAGGCCTCCGTGGAAAGTTGGCGCCGATGTCCCGGGGCGCTCTCAGCCGGGCCACTTCCCTGGCCACGGGGCTACCTGCGAACCGGCTCTGGGCTGGGCTACCAGCACTCCTGACCCGGTCCTCAAGCACAGGCAGACCTGGCAGGAGGATTACCAAAGGGAAGCCTGCAGAAAGCTTCCTGCAAAGAGCAAAACGGAATGGGCTGCGACCCCAGGGGAAGAGGAGGCTGCTGTGGCAACGAGAAGGGACTCTGAGGACAGCAGCCTCACCTCCACGTCCGCGAGTGGGTTGGCACCTCTGAGAAAGGGGCAGGATCTTGCTTGGCTTTTAAGTTTGAACATGTTGGACTCTTTCTGGAAAATGGCCTTTGCATTCCTGTGCCTCTGAGCTCTGCTTTCTGTAGCTGCTTGTGGACGGGGAGCTTGTGCGGGAGTGTAGGTGGGCACCTGCTGTGGCCCGATGGCAGTGTGGGGGGCCCCTTCCTCTGCCTGAGCTGCTGTCCCAAATCTCATTTGGGAGAGGCAGGTAGACGGAGCCAAATAAAAAGGAACACTGTTTTCTCTGTGTGTTACCATGACTCCACTGGGCCCAGTGGCCCAGGGTGATGGGAAAGCCTAAGGGTTGGGGTTTACCCTGGAAAGTTGGGTCAGGCTCTAAAACCCACAGATAGGTAGGTACCCGGGGCACTGGTTCATGGTGAGACCTCAGGAGTGGCTGAGCATAGAGTGGGGCTCAAGGGGAAGAGAGACATCTGGAGACCACACCCCTCCCTGTGCCCCCAGGAGTGGGAGAAGGCATTATCGCAGAGTTGATGGGGCCTGGGAGGCTAAGGACAGGGCCAGCTTCCTCTGAGGATCTCACAGGAAGCTGCTCCCTGCAGTGAGCCACAGCAGGGGCTACCATGAAAGGGGAGTTTGGTCAGGGAAGGAAGCTGAGGGCAGGGCCAAGGATTGAGGGTCCGTGACAGGCAGAGTTCCCAGGGAACAGAGGTTGGGACCTCTGTAATGAGAGTTAGAATCCGGAAAGATTACGGGGAGGGGTTGAAGGAGGAAGGTCCTCAGGCCAAAACTGGGTGGGAGTGGGAGGCACAGAACCGCCCCTTCCTGAATGCCGGAGAACGGTGCTGCATTTAAGGTGAGCCAGTGCCCGCCCTGGCTCAGGCTGACAGGGTCAGTGTTGCAGGTGCTGCTTGGTGGTCTGAGCAAGAGAGGGCTGAGGGCTTTTGGCCTTTGGAAAGCTGGGCTGATGCCTGCTGAGCAGAAAGGTTATATATAGTTAGCTCAGAAAGGGGGATGCCACAGAAGCCCTGTGGGGGCTTCCCACAAAGATGCCCATAGGCATAGACCCAGATGAGAGTGAGGGTTCCTAGGAACACTGCTAAAAATGTCTTTCCTTTGTGTAAGCCCCAACGCTTCCGGCACAGTTGGTGTCTTGTCCCAGTCACAGGGCTTAGGGTTTCCAATTTCAGTCAAGGTTGTGGCACAGACCGTAGGGAAGCTTTGCCTCTGAGTATAGCCGGGAGCAAAGTATGGGACTCCGCCCCTCCAGCCCAATAGTGCCGTGGACAGCCAGTGGAAAGGAAAAAGTCAGACCCGCCTGGGATCCAGCCCCTCCTCTGCTACTTCTTCAGCCTCTAGTTCCTCATTTCTGACCTGGATAAGGTGCCCCCTCAGAGTGGTGTGACATTAACATGGTTCATAACTTCCTGTTTCTAGCAATTACAAGATGTTTACAAATTATTACTATTTATTTGTTTACTGTTATACTCTTGGATAGACCAGCCTGGACAGTGTTTTAGGCTTTGTTTGTTTGTTTGACAGAGTCTTGCTATGTCCTGGCTGGCCTTGAACTCACTATGTAGTCCACCCTGCCAAAGCTGGCCTTGAACTTGAGGCAGTTCTCCTGGTTCAGCTGGGCTGGGATTGCAGGTGTGTGCCACCACGCTCGGCTTTAGCCTTGTTTCTTCTTCTTTCTTCTTTCATCTTTCTTTCTTTCTTCTTCTTCTTCCTCTTCCTCCTCTTCCTCCTCTCCCTCCTCTTTGTCCTCTTCCTCTTCTTCCTCCTCTTCCTCTTCTTCCTCTTCTTTTTTTTTTGGCAGTCTTGTTTGGTTGTTTTTTGGTACCTCGGATCAAACTCGGGACCTTGCGCTTCCAGGGCAGGCAGTGGAACCACTGAGCTAAATCCCCGGCCCTAGCAGTCTTGTTTTGACCTCAGAAACTTATTCTCTGGAAATATGATAAAATGATAAGCAAGTCCTTTTTGCCTATCACTCAGCTGTACCTCCAGCCTTAGCAAGGGTGCCCCCTGCAGGTGGCAACACTTGTGCACAGACAAATCACTTCCCAGGAGGATGAGTCCCTTCCCTCTCCTAGCTCATTGATCTTGGACACATCACTTAGCTGCTTTGAACCTTGTTGTTCCCATCTGTACAATGGGCTAAAATAAGTACTTACATCATAGGCTGTTGCACAGAATAAATGAGATAATGCATCTTTTTTGTTTTTGAGACAGGGTCTTACGATGTAGTTCAAGCTGGCCTTGAACTCACTATGTAAACCCAGGGTGGCCTTGAGCTCGAGGCAATCCTCCTGCCTCAGCCCCCCGAGTGTTGGGATGACAGGCATGTCTTACCACACCTGGCTCGAGATAATGCACTTAAAGCACTTAGCATAGTGCTCAGCCTACATAAGCACTCACCGAGTGGAAGCTAAGATATACTCTATTTACAAGGGTGTATAAGGAGTTCTTTCAGGAACAGGAAGGTGTTTGTAAGCTATGGTATGTACAACACAGTTATTTTCATCGTTCTACGAGGGCTATGTATTTGAGGGCACACATCCACATATTTGCATGCTGATATGCATTTGCACTCTTAGGTTTTTGGCACATATACAGTATATGTGATTATGTGGATGTGTGGATATTTGTGTGTATATACATATAAGAATCAGTCTATATCAGACCTTCTGAGATTTCTTCCTACCCACCCTTTCTCTTCCAACATCTACCTCCCTCACCTCTCCCAGCACTGGTTACACTTAGTGTGCTCAGGATGGGGTGGGCAGAGGTGGGTGAGTTTTGGTGTGGACGCACCCTGGGCACTTAGTACTTTATTCCTTCTCTGCCTTCTGCAGCCTGCCTTAATGTGAGCCAGGGCCTGGGCTAGGTATATCTGCCCCCTTCAGGAGCTCACCACTCAGTAGGGAAAGAGGAACAAGAGAGGAATTACTTCCATCAGATCCCTCTGTCCACACCAGAGAGTGGTGAGAAGAGCCAGCTATGGATCAGAAAGATGTCCATCCTATCCACATGTCCGGCTGGGCCAGGGCTTACTATGCAGATCCTCAGGCAGGCAGGCCATGTGACCATGGAGATGACTGAGGAGTTCAGCCCCCTTCTGCAGGCTGCAGTTGGCCCAGTTCCTGTAGGAAATTGCCCATGTTTCCAAGATCTTCATGTTAAAAATCTCAAACTCAATTTTTTTTTTTTTTGGTATCGGGGATCAAAGTCGGGTCCTTCCGCTTGCGAGGCAGGCAGTGGAACTACTGAGCTAAATCCCCGGCCCTAAAATATTTCTTTTTTTCTTTTTTGGTACCGGGGATAGAACTCGGGTCCTTGCGCTTGCGCAGCAGGCAGCGAAACCACTGAGCTAAATCCCCGGCCCCATCAAACCCAATTGTTTTGTAGAATGATTTTGTATGTGTGTGTGTGGTGCTGGGAAGAAAAATCAGGGTCTCAGGCATGTGAGACAAGTGCCCTAAAATGGAGCTACATGCCCAGCCCCTTTGGAATGAACTTTAAATAAAATACGTGTTGAGACAATACTGTGCAGGCTAAATTCACTTTGTAGGATGAATCTAGTCCCTGGGTCTTCATGTATGACCCAGACGGGAACCTGCTTGGGGCAGCTGCAGACCGTGTACAGCTGGCTGGGTTGGACTCAGCAGTCTGTAGGCCACACCTTCTGCTTTTCTTCTCCCTGCCCCACTTCACCTCTGGGGCCCAACCCCAACTCTAGTCATGTGCCTGTTCCCACCAGTCCACTAGGTGGCACTGAAAACCCAGCATCTTACACTGGCAGCATAAACCTTGTGCCTAAGTGCCAGACCCCAGCCCATCTGGGCAACCTCTTGGCCCCTCATCACTCCTGGAGGCTTCTTGGCTTTTTCTTTTCTCTTTTTATCCAATGAAAAAGACCTCCTCATGTCTGGTTCATTGTCTTCTAGGCCAGTTCTGACAAATAAAAGTATAATATCCGCCACATTTTTAATTTGAAAATTTCTACTAGGCCCATTACAAAAAAGTAGCAAGAAACAGATGAAAATAATTTTAACAACATTTTATTTAGCTCAATATATCCAAATATCATTTCAACATGAAATCAACATAAAAAGTATGAATGGGGACCTGGGATTTAGCTCAGTGGTTCTGCTGCCTGCTTCGCAAGAGCAAGGTCCCGAGTTTGATCCCCGGTACCCCCCACAAAGTATGAGTGGGATATTTTACATTTTCCCCCTTTTTGGGCACTATGTCTTTGAAATCCTGTGTGTATTTTACATGTATAGCACATCCTAATTTGGACTTGCCACATTTCAAGTGCTCAGTAGCCCCATGTGGATCAAGGCTACCGACCAGGGCGAGGCAGCCATAGGCCCTGCAGAGGGTCTGAGTCTGTGCACTTGGATGCTGAGCAAAAGCCTGGCAGTCTCAGGGACACAACTTGCTACCCCTGGAAGGAGCTTTCATTCTTGAAAGACATCAACATGTTTCTGGAAATCTCTGGGCAGGGAGCCCAGATCACTCTCCTGGCCAGATTCCTGGTCTGGGCTGAGTAAGGTCCTCCCTGATGTATGGGAGAGAGAGAAGGAGAGGGAGAGGGAGGGAGAGGGGGAGGGGGAGGAGGCAGCATCCTGCTGGAAGCCTACATTTTGCAAATAACAACAGATTTTCCTTATTGAGAAAAAGTTTTAAATTTAATACAATTGAATTTACCAAATCTGAAAATTCATCCTAAAGTCCCTTACGTCTGGCCAGTTCTTGCTCTGGATTTTTATACTTCCTCCCTCTCTGGCCTGGCCTTCATTAAAACCAGCCTTCCTTCCTGCCTGCCTTTTCCCTTTCCCTTTCCCTTTCCCTTTTCCTTCTCTCTCTCTCTCTCTCTCTCTCTCTCTCTCTCTCTCTCGTGCTAGGAAAGTGCTCTACCACTGAGCTACACTCTCAGCCCTAGAAGCAGCATTATCAAAGTGAAGCCACTTTGATACGCAACCCAAATTCACTTCTTCCCATGGACATAGCTGATTTTGTTCCTCATTAGTCCCACTGACTGATATCTGACTGGGATACAGTTTGAGATGAGTGCTTCTTTCCACTGCTGGGCCTCAGTTTCTAAACTCTAGTAGCAACAGATTTGAACTCCACAACTTCTGAGGCCCTACCAGCTCCAGTTTCCCACCTCATACATGACCCTAGGATTTGAAATGACTTCATGACCCTCTAACCTCCACCACACACCCTAGTGGCTCCAGGTCACTGTTGTAAAACAGAATAAGGAGTAAGGTCAGAGATACAGAGAAAGGCAGAGAGATAATCAGAATAGGCAGCCAGACCCTAAGTCCCCTTGGAACTGGCGCCTGCCCAAGCAGCTGCTGAACAGGAGGTGTCTGCTGCTGCCCCTTGGCACCATGGAAAGGCCCCAGTGGGCATGAAATGGGTGGTCCTTCCCCAGCAGGTCCCTCCCCCAGCCTGTGGTGAGCTGTTTGGATACCCAGGCAGAGGGCTGCGCTGTATCCTCTAGGGGCCACACTGGTGTTCATCCCTCCCCCTCCCTGTGGCCCCAGCCAGGAGGTAAGCTTTGGCCTGGCAGTCTCTGGAGCTGATGGTCAAAGTCTGGGTGGGATTGTGGTAGGTCCAGGGCCCAGCGTTTCCCAAAGCGAAGAGGAAGCATGAGCCTGCTCAGTAAAAAAGAAGCAGAGGACTCAGTTTCCAAGACAATAGAAGGCACACACCTTTGTGACCCAACCTAGAGCCCCTGGCCCAGAGGAGCAGGTCCCAGTGCTGCAGTGGAAACCAGAGGCTGGTCCAGGTCCCTCTGGGCTGTGCTAAGCTGGGCCAGGCTGAGCTGGACTGGGCTGGGGCAGAGGCAGGATGCTGCTGGGATGGTTCTCAGGGGAAAGGGGAATTGAAAAGAAAAGACATCTCCAAGGAGGGCAGAGAGGGAGGGAAGCTGTGGTACACACACACACACACACACACACACACACACACACACCCCGCCTCCCTGCCTCTGCCTAAGCCTTACTCTGAGAGAAGCATCCTTCTTCTTGCTCTGAGCTTTCTGTTGCTTCCCCGCCCATCTGTGTTGTCAGCAGAGCCAGCAAAGTTGGCTTCAAACTTGAACGGACCTGAAGGCTTCATCCTCCTGGGAGCTCTGCAGGGGCAGAAGCAGCCCCCAGCCTCTGAACTCCACTGGCTTCCCGAAGCCCCCTCTGACCCTGCCAGAGGCCAGCTGGCCCTCTGTCTGCTGGGCCCCTAGTCTGGGCTGGGAATGGTGCACTGAGATCCCTCTGGAGCCCTTCACCCTAGTCTGAAGCTGGAGCAGCCTGAGGTCCAGGTCAACATGGCTAACCCCACGCATCCTCAGTTTTCCCAGGCACAGGAGCTGAGCTCCACCTTACCGCAGAACCTGCCTGAGATGGAGAAGCTCCTCACCAAGGTGGACAGCAAGGATGACAAAGCCCTGAATCTGTCCAAGTCCCTCTCTGGGGCTGTGGACTTGGAGCAGAATGGCCATAGTCTGCCCTTCAAGGTGATCTCTGAGGTGCACCGGGAGGCCTCAAGGCCTGGCTCCCCTTCCCGGGCCAGCTCAAGACGGGCATCCTCCATCGCCACCACTTCCTTTGCCCAGGACCAAGAAGCCCCCAAAGATTACCTCGTCCTTGCCATCGCCTCTTGTTTCTGCCCCATGTGGCCCCTCAACCTCATTCCCCTCATCTTTTCTATCATGGTAAGTGCTACTTTTTGTTCAGGGTCAGGGGCTTGGCCCAGGGTCAGCAGTTGTGTCCCCAGGCAGGCACCAAACAGGCTTCCCCAGTGCAAAGAGAGCCCTGGGGCTGGGTCAGGGGGTGGGGAAGACCCTTTGCTAGCTCCCAGCTTCCCCTTTGAGGGGGGGCCCAAGGGCTGAGGGCTGCTGTTTGTACTCCTCTTTCATTGCTGTTCCTGAGCATTACAGCTTGACTGTGTCTCTGTCTCTGCTGGGGAGAGGAACGTAGGGAGCTGCCTGGGGATAAATTCTGCAAGGCAGAAAATCAGTCAAGTTGGGAGTCTCGTCTTTTTTGAAAGAGTGTGGGCTTGCCTCAAAGAGCTATTGCTGAGCAGAGCTCTGTATCCACAGACTGCAGCCCTGGGTGCCCAGGAGGGGAGTCTGGCCTCCCGGGCCACCTGGTCATTCTACCAGCTTCTGCCAGCTCTGGTTTCTAAGAGCGGCGGCGGCTTCCCTGCTGTGACCAAGGGCCTGAGGTGGGGAGGATGACAGGCTGCTGGGGGTGGGGGTTCTCCCTGGAGTTTCCTGGGCCTCGTAGTTACACAGATTTCACCAACTCTCTGTAGGGTAGGAAAGGTTGGGGCATGAGTGAAAAATGTGAGCCAGAACACGCCCAGCCTTACCAAAGAGGGGCATGTGAGTTAGACCTCACTTTGACAGATTGCCCTATGCCAAGCCATTTGGGTAGAGCTACTTACAAAGGATTCCACAGAAAATGTGACTTCTGAGGTCCAGGAATGAAGGTGCGGGGGAGAGAAAGATGGCCTGGGCAATGCCTTTTAGAATGAGGTTAGGAGCAGGGGAGGCTAAACTGCTGGTCAGGGCCAGAAACCTGGGCGGGGCACCACACTCTGCTTCCCTGGAGTGGCACCACTGATGAGTCATTGATCACCAAGTCCCTAGGAGCTGTGGTCACTCTGGCTGTTCTCTGAGAAAACCTGTGTTTCTTCACACATCTCAGTCTACTTCATTAAGACCACCCAGGGAAGCTTTCCTTTGCCCCCATCAAATCTAATACCACCTGCCAGGACATTAGGACATTAGGGACACTGGCAACATCCTTGAGTGCAAGAGACAGGGCTGGGGCTGGGGCTGTAGCTCAGTGAGAGAGAGAGAGAGAGATGGGGGGGGAGATAGAGAGAGAGGGAGAGAGAGAGAGGGAGAGAGAG
>NW_004624786.1:3031094-3046643 GCF_000247695.1 Heterocephalus glaber | reverse complement strand
GGGAGAGAGAGAGAGGGAGAGAGAGGGAGAGAGAGAGAGGGAGAGAGAGAGAGGGAGAGGGGGAATGAGAAATGAGAATATGGATATATGAATACTAGATATTGGGCAAGGCCTTCTGAAGAAACTTCCTGTGCTGCCTGCTGTACTTAGGGACAGCTGGGGGACACTGCCAGGCCCCAAGGGTGCAGCCAGTTGCTCTGGGCACCTGTGTAACCTCTTGGTTACAGCAACGTTCCCAGGAGGGGCAGGCTTTGAGGAGGGAAATCACACAATAGCTCAGGAGAACTCATTCTGGAAGACACCTAGAATCTGTCTTCTAGCGTGTGTGTGGGTGGTACAGGCTGGGTAGGAGCTACCTTTGCCAAAGGGAACTTGGGCCCAAGAGTGCAAGACCATTGAACCCAGCCCTGGAATTTCTAGGACCTTTTAAAGTTCTTAAGTCAGGGTTGATGGCTTTTGTGCTGGGCACAAGGAATACAGCACTAAACCAGACACTGTGGCCAAGTCCCAGGAGCCTGCAGCCTAGTGGGGAGAAACATGTAAACAGCTCCTTGAGACATATTGGAAGAAGGGCCTATGCTACACATAACCACAAGGGAATTAGGTAGTCTTGGGCAAGTCACTCAAACCCCTCTTCTCAATTTACCCATCAGCAAAATGGGTGTAGCCACAATGTCTGCCTTAGAGTGCTGTGAGAGTAAAATGAGATGCACCACACTAAGTGCTTAAGAAAAACACCAGCACACCCTAAATGCTATTTCATGCTGATAGTAGCTAAGTGGTAGCTGGGAGTCTCCCTAGTGAAACGTGGGAAGCCATTCTAGGGTTTTTGTTTTTGCAGTTCTGGAATCAAACCCAGGGCTTTGTGCATGCCAGCCACGCCCTACACCACTTAGCTACACCCCTAGCACTGGGTTTTAAAAATAGCCTTTTTGAGATATAACTCATATACTATATTATTCACTTAAATGTATGTAACATCTAAAGTACATAACTTTTGGAAAATATTATTTTTTGTGGTGCTAAGGATCAAACCAAGGCTCTCATGCATGCTAGTGGCCAAGTGCTCTACTACTAAGCTATATACCCTGCCCCTAAAAAATTATTTTGTACTGATACATAAAAACTGCACACCTTAATGGGATGCCATATTATGTTTCCATACATGTACACATTGTGTAATGTTTAAATCGGGTTAAACATATCTATGTCCTCAAATATTTATCATTTCTTTATGATAGAAACTTTCATAATCCTTTCTTTCCACTTTTTGAAAGGTATAGTGCATAATCGCTATGTGTAGTCACCCTACTTTGCAAAAGAATTCCTGAACTTCTTGCTCTTCTCTAACTGTAACCTGTGCCCATTGATCAACCTCTCCCCATCCCTCCCCGCTGCAACTCTCCCAGCCTCTGGTGGCCACCATTCTACTCTTAATTTCTATGAGATCAGCCTTTTCAGATTCCACTTGTGAGGGAGATCATGTGGTCCTCGTCTTTCTTCTGTACCTGGCTCTTACACTTAACAAAATGATCTCCAGTTCCATCAGTCCTGCAGTAAGTGACAGTATTTTTTAAATGCCTGAATAGTAATTCAGTGGCTTTTAGTGTACTTGCAGATAGTTGCAACTTAACCACAGTCAATTTTAGAACATTTTCCTCACCTCCAAAAAAACCCTCGTACACTGTAGCTATTGCTGGCCCACACCTGATCCCTCCCAGCCCTAAGCAAACAGTAATCTATCTGTCCCTATAGATTTGCCTTTTCTGGACACTTTGTAGAAATGGAATCATGTTACATAAGAGGTGACTTCTTTCATTCAGTATAGTGTCTTCTAGCCTCCTCCCTGTGGCAGCCTGCAGATGTGGGGTTTGGACTGGAGAGGAGTGTGGCCAGACTTCCATTTGGTGGTCAGTCTGCTGTAGGGTGAGAGGAAGGGCTGAAGGAAATAAGCCTGGCATTTGGTGTGAAGGTACAGATCAGAGGTGAAGAGGCTTGGACCAGGTCATGGGAAGGGCCAGAGCGGGCTTCTAGAAACCTTCTAAGAGTGGTTTACATTGACCATTCACTTATTTATTTATTTATTTTTAGTTGACTCGAACGGCAAGTTGCTTGTTTGGGGGGAATTAAGAAGTAGAGATACCTAGGCCCATAAATGAGTGTGCCTCTTTTAGGACTCAGGCCCTGTGCTAGACATTTGGGAAGTAGATGGCTAAGATAAGTGGATGGTCTGCTTGTTGTGACAGAAGGGTGCTAGAGTGCAATGGGAGCTGGAGGCAGCTCAAGACTTGCTCTAGGAATTTAACTTTTAGTTCAGTGGTTCTGAAGAGCCCCAGAAAAATTTCAAGCAGAGGCATGATACAGTCAGTTCATATTTTAAGACTAACACTCAACTGCATTGTGGGAAAATGGCCTACAATGGGGAGGCCCATGTCCAGGCAGGAATGATGAAGGTCTGAACTCAGCAACGGGTTCAGAAGGAAGGGCAATGGTAGGAGGGTTGCTAAGGGTGGCAGAGCCATGTTGCTTCAGGCTCCTGGCTATCCAACTCAGAAATATCCTAGAGAAGCCTGGTGGAGCCATCCTAGAGGGAAATCTGGGATCCACAACACGTAAGAGGTGACAGAGGAAGGTGGAGAGAAAGGGGTTTTGAAAAGGAGATTCTAGGATGTGGGAGGAAAAGTAAGGAGCAAGAGTGAATCTGAAGAAGGAGGGAGTGGAAAAAGCTTGTGGAGAGGTTTAAGGAGGACAGGAGTGTCTGCTGGGTTGGCCATTCCTAGATCTCTGGTGCCCCTGGAGATAGAGAGGCCTAGACAACAGGAGAGTGATTGATGGGGTGAGGTCTCTGAAGAGGAAAGGTCACGAAGGCAGAGGCAGGAGGAAACACTCAGGAAAGGGAACTGTGTCAGCTCTAAAGCTTCCATGCTACCACAGATGCAGGAGGCAAGGTCATTTACTGAGAAATGGGGGTCTGGTGATAAAAGGGGGTGGGGAGATGACCAAGGACAGACAGTCCAATGGCAGTGGGCTGTGCTGAGGCTGGAGACCATGGCTTGGGGTTCAGCCTACACAGTGATGTGATCTTCTCCAGGTGTAGATGTAGGTTTGTGACACAGGCATGCATTGGGTCAACCCAACGGTGGGGATGGCACAGTTGCCATGACAACAGGACCAGATGCTACAGAAGATTCAGGCAAGAGTGACTGAGATGAAATGCAGAAAGATAGGGCTGAATGGGGAGTGAGTTAGGTCAGGAAGATGGTGATAGCCTTCCAGGAGAGGGAGGGGTCATGGGCAAGTGCAATTAGCGTAATAGGGGTGAGACAGATGCTGGAGGTTGAAATTACAGAGGATGGCCAGGTGGAGTAATGGCAAGATATAGAATATAGTTGTGGAAATGAATGTCTAAAGGAAACATCAGGAGCCCAGAAGAAGGAAGTTGAGGGAGCCCAGTGCTTCACTGAGTGCTTCTTAAGTGTTAGGCACAGTTCCAAATTCTTTGCATGTATTATCTCATTTAACCCTAACTGTTATCCCCATGAGATCCCAGTACTGTTGTTATTCTCATTGTACAATTGAGAAGACTGAGGCACAGAGACATGAAGTAACCTGCTTGGAAGTGGGAATCCCAAGATTGGAACCAGCCTGGCTGCCTAGAGCAAAAGCCCTCTTTCTACTCTTCACACTACACTACTTTCTCAGGAACCGAGGGGGTTGGGGGTAGCATTACTGGATATACTCACCTTTGTTTTTTCTGTTCTGGAAGCCAGTATGTTTCCCAGGCCACTCCCACTCCCTGGGGACCCAGGGGTCAGTTATTTATCTGGGGTGAGGAAGAGGGATAGAGTGTGGCCTGAGAGTTAGTGTCCTGTGTTGGTGGCTCCAGGCCCCAGGGATGCACTTCCGAACTCCTCATTACAAGCCCCGCATTGGTTTCCAAACGCAGGGTGAAGCCCTGGCCCGCAGAGGGGGAAGGAGACCCACAGCTCTGATAGCCCCTCTGGAGCTGGGGTTTTTTTTTTGGTTTTTTTCGTACCGGGGATCAAACTCGGGACCTTGTGCTTTTGAGGCAGGCGGCGGAACCACTGAGCTAAATCCCCGGCCCTGCAGACCATGCTTTTATGTGAGTCTGCCAGTCTGTTTATTTACCCCCATTTGACAGGCAAGGCAGGTGAGCTGATTTAACAGCTCCAAGAAGTTCAGTGGTTGTAGCTACGGCTGGATGAGACGAATAGGGGACTTCACCAAGAGGGAAGCCCTCACATCTGTGTCTATGGATCTGTTCTCTCCCCACCTGGATCTCATCCACCCCAGACTTCTGCTCCCTTTCTGTGCTGTGTTGACTCCCACTGGTCACACTGCAGTGACACATCCACAGTGCCTGAAACCGCGGCAGGAATAGTCTGACACTGAACAGGCCCTCCTCCACCTCTGGGAAGGGCACCTCTGTTCATCTCTCACCCGAGCAGAAACCTGGAAATCATCCCGACAAGTCTCTGTCCCACTCCATTTGGCCTTCTCTTTTTATAACATCTCCAGTCTAAACTTTTCCAGTTTCCTACTTATGTGAAGTCTTTGACTGTATCTGCCTCCACCCCTACCTCTCTAGCCTGTACTCTACCATAGTCAGAGAAGTTGTTCCTAAAATGCAGATCTGATTACATCCCCACTTAAAATCCTTCATTGGCCCCCATTGTCCAGAGGACCAAATCCAGTCCTTTTTATGCAGTAGTCAGAGCCCTTCTTTTTCTTTTTCTTTTTTTTCTGGTACTGGGGATCAAACTCAGGACCTTGCACTTGCAAGGCAGGCACAGTGCCACTGAGCTAAATCCCTGGCCCTCAGTGCCCTTCTGACATGACCTTTCTCCACCAGTTGCTTCTCTCACCATGCCCACATAGCACTCTATGCTCAGGCTCCATCCTTGCCTCACAGCAGTTTGGAGGATTCAATGCCCTAATGGATGGAAAACTATGCTGTAGTTTCTGGCACAAGGTAAAAACTCAAATAATGTGGGGGTTTATTATAGAGGTAGAGGAATCATGGTGGACTTCCCAGATGTGTTAATTAGTTTTTCCTTTGTTGCTGAGACAAAATACCTGACACCCAAAGGTTAGAGGGGAAAGGGTTTAATTAACTCACAGTTTGTAGAGGTTTCAGCCCATAATCAGCTGGCTCCAAGGCAGAGTGGCACATGGCAGAGGGGAAACAGTTCATGGCGGCAAAACACAGCAAAAGGAATAAGGGACCTTAACAGTGTCTTTCTGCCCCTTTTATCCCATCCAGACTACTGGGATTAGGACGGTGCCAAACCAATCACTCACATGTAGTAGTTCAGCAATCACATGCCTTAAATCCCAGAATCACACATTCCAGATTCAGCCACCTCTGAAAAAGCTTGAGACTTTGGGAGGACGTCTAAACACAAGCCATAACACCAGGGAAGGTGGCATCAGAGCTGGCCCTTGAACAATGGGAAGGATTTGGATATGTGAAGTTTGGGGCAGCAGGAATGTAGAAAGGAGCAAAGGCATGTAAAGATCAGGGATAAAACCTTGGAAGCTCAGATTGGCTAGGCCCAGAGATTGTTGAAGAGAGGAGTAGAGCATTAAGAACAGGAAATATTAAGCTACTCTGGGTTCAGTTTTTGTTCTGTAGACAATGGGGAGCCATATAAGACCCTAAGCAGGTGAGACCACCTGGCCCACCGCTGTTTTGTTGATAGCCCCTCTTTGCCTTTTGACTCCTCTCTGATCCCCACACAACAGCCAGAGGGGTCTTTTAGAAACTGGCATCCCAGGCCGGGGATTTAGATCAGTGTTTTTGCTGCCTGCTGTGCAAGCGCAAGGACCTGAGTTCGATCCCCGGTACCAAAAAAAAAAAAAAAAAGAAACTGGCATGCAATCATTTCATTCCCCTGCCCCTGGACTTACACTTTTCACTGGCTTTCAAAGCTTCTTGAACAAAGATGTCTTTCCTTTTTATCTGTTTACTTACTTTTCCAGTACTGAGGATTGAACCCAGGACCCTTGCACTAAGCTACATACCCAGCTCCTTTTAAGTTTTTTAAAAATTTGAGACAGGGTCTAAGTCACTAAGTCGCCCAGGCTGGTCTCAAGCTTGTGATTCCCTTGCCTCAGCCTCCCAGAGGGCTGGGATCACAAGCGTGTGCTACCGCACCTGGACTCCTTCCTTTTGGCACAGCTTCATCCACACCTGTGGTCCCCTTGTCCTCTATCAGCTCCAGCCAGCACTCGGTGTTACTTCTGCCTGGAATTCTTTTGAAAAAGAATGCATTTAATTCTTACCCATCCTTCACATTAACCCCAGAGCCCTCCATTCTGGAAGTTTTTCCTGACTCCACTTTCATAAACACTCACAGTACCACGTATCTCTCCTCTGTAACACTACCCACAGTTGTAATTCTACCTTTATTTGTGTGACTGCAAAGGACAGCAGGCTATCAGTTCCATCAGTATGGAGACTGGGACTTCCTTGCGCACTGCTATGTCCTGGGGACCTAGCACAGTACCTGATATAAATATCTGTGATGTGAAACAGTGGCACAGGTGGCATGGAGAGTAGAATGAAGAGTAACAGCTTGAAGCCAGAAGAATCTTTAAGAGGCTGTTGCCATGACTCACATGAAAACGGGTGCTTGGAACTAGAGCGGGTGCAAGGAAGTTGTAAGGGGAGAGTAGCAGTGGAACTGACGGGAAGGGAAATAAATTAGCAAGTTGGGGGCTGGGAGTATATGTAGCTCAGTGGCAGAGTACTTGACCCAGCACAAGACCCTGGGTTCAATGCCCAGCACCATTAAAATAAATGAGTAAATTAGCAAAGTGAGAAGGCAGAGGCATTGTGATCTAGAGGTTGGACTGCAGGCTACTGCCAATAAATGGGGCTTGGGCAACTGGGAGGAGTCACACAAGGCAAGGAGCAGACTGAATTAGATGTCACACTGTCCTGGAAGTAACTCATAGTGGAAGTATAGAGTTGTGGGTGGGTGGGTGGGTGGAGGTGGTTAGAATTCTGAGCCATGGAGGACAGGACTGCAGAAAGGGGCAGGCACCTGCACCAGGAGAAAAGAGTGGAAGGGCCACATTTTTCACATTTCTGAACTTCAGCTTTGTCATCAGGGATGGGGCAGCACTGCCAGCCTCCCACCATGATTGTGAGGCTGAATGAGATCACTGGGTACTGACCTAAGGAAGCTTCCTGGCACAAAGTAAGGGGTTGATAAATCATCACCACCACCACCACCATTGTCATTGTTGTCATCATCAAAGTACTTAACTACATTTCCATGCTGAACTTAGGAGCCTCTAAGAATTAGAATATGAAATAACCAAATGTGCGACCTGAGGCCCTGAAAGCAGTCACACTTGGGCAGATCCTGCTTGGCCCTGCTCCTAGTGGAGCTGGGACAAGTCCAGGAAGCCTGAGAAGAACAGATGAATTCTAGAGTAAGAGCCTAAGGTCATGGGGCCAGACCTAGCCAGCAGGTGACCCTTGGTCATCCTAAGCAGGGGCATGAAGGCACCTCTGCAAATATTTGGACATACCTCAAGGCGCCGAGACCCTCCCAGGGTCCTCCACATTCTTAATTTTCCCATCAGCTCTTGCATCCACCTGGTTTCCCTAGATTAACTAGGTCCAAGAGAAACAGCTCGCCAAGGAGTGACAGGCAGATCAGGGCTCCTAGGCTCCAGCTCTGCCTTCCCCACCCAAGACCCCTCATCTGTCCTGTGTGATTCAGGAGGTGAGAGTGGTAGAACAAAGATGTGGTCTTGGATGGAAAGTAGAGGGAGGGAGGGCAGTGCTTTTGTTTTCTTTTGTGACAAGTGGGAGGCTCACAGAGGAAAGGAGGCAGGAAAAGCCACAGAGGTGTCTTCAGGTTGGAAAGGGGCTGCAGAATTGAGCCTTAGGCCAGGGTCTGGAGGGCTCTGCTCCGTCTGCTCCTGCAAGTTGGCCAAGCCTGTTAGTCCCTGGATCTCTATCACACCATCTGCCATTACCACACTGCCCCCTTACTATCCTGAGAGGAAGTGGCCTGTGTTGCTTGGTTATGTTTCCAGCTGTATCCTGCCAGTGAGGGGTAGGCTTGGTCAGGGGTCCCCACAAGAAGCGAGGGGTCCTCAGCTCTCCAGGAGGACTCTTCTTCCTCTCCCTTGGGAGGGCTAGTGGGGTGGGAGTAGCACTGGGGATAGGGTGTGTCTGGAAACCCATCCAGAGGGGCTGCCAAGCCTGGACAGCCAATGGACAAACTTCCTGAGGGCTCTGTTCTTTCTCTGCAGTCTCGAAGTAGCATGCAGCATGGGGACATGGATGGGGCCCAGAGGCTAGGCCGCCTGGCCCGGCTGCTCAGCATCAGCTTCATCATCCTGGGGATCGTCATCATCATTGTGGCTATCAACTTCTTAGGTGAGGCACAGCTGCATGGAGTAGAGGGAGCCACTGGGGTAGGGACAGTGGGTGGGGGCCACAGCATTATCTTTTCACTCCAGAAAAGTGGCCCAGCTCTGCAGCAGTGACCACATGAATGGGGATTTTCTGACTTGTCTTATACCCTGGCAGTAAATCAAGAGAAAAGGGTGTGGAAAGGACAATGGCCTAGGAGTAAGAGGCCATGAGATCCAGTCTCATCTCTGATGGCCCTGGGACCTGCGCCAGTGTCCTGTTTGGTTGAGCTCAGTGTTTTCCTGTATCAAGTGCCAGGAAAAAGCCTCTAGCAGGAAAGGTTTTGTGAACATCATTCAAGATAATGGATATGACTCTGCTTTGTAAACTGTGGGCTTGATGCAGTGATCTTGTGCTGAGGCAGCCAGTGTAGACCAGAAGCAAACCACACACTTGGAGGAAATCAGGAAGCAGCATTCTATAAGTACCTGAAGGTGGCCCAGGGAAGTTATCTCAGCAGGGAAACCCCTCAAAGGGGACTCTCTACAGCCCATGCAGCTTTGTGAGTTTGAGAGTTTTCCAGCTCAGAGCTATACCACACACTTTTGCTGGGATATCTCTTCTCACTTCATTGGTCAAGCTAACCCTTTCCTCTAAAAACCTTGCTACACAAAACACATTCCATGCCAGATGTGGTGGCATGTACCTATAATCCTAGCACTCAGGAGGCTGAGGCAGGAGGATTGCCATGAGTTTGAGGCCAGCCTGGGCTATATAGTGAGTTCAAGGCAGCCTGAACTACATAATGAGACCTTGTCTCAAAAAAAAAAATCAAAACAAAATAAAAACCAAACAAAAAACTAAAATGTGCTCCATGGACTGCAGCAGGAGCATCTCCTTGGACCATGTCAGAAATGTCGAATCTCACTGAACTGGAATCTGCATTTTAGTACAATTCATAGTCCAGCCATTGAAGTGTGGCATACATTGGTTTAGAGTATGGAGCTTGACTTGGGCCAGAAGGCCTGGAGTCCAGTGGTGGGCCACTCGGGAGAGAGGAGTGTTCAGATTGGCAGTCAGCCTAATCCAGGTCCTCTGCTTTCTTGCTGTGGAAATTGAAGCATATCCCACAAGCCCTATTAGCCTCAGTTTACTCTGTTAGTGCAGAGTCTGATGCATGCACAGGCAAATGAGAGCAGGAGCCAGTAGCCCAGGGTATTAGGCTCAGTATCACCTTATGATGCCCCAGCCCCCTTTGTCCTGCTGTTGCTCATCATTTTAGCCAGGACACTCTATGGCAAGTGAGTTTCTGAACTCAAACTGGCAAAGGGAATTTCTTAGCTTTAATAAAAAATTCTAGCATAGACTGTTTTGGGCAAAGCTGATCCAGTTTGAGAGAGTGATGGTGACAGGAGTCTGTCTCACTCTCTTGTGCTGCTTTCTAGTGTGTTGGCTTCATTCCTAGGCAAGATCTCTCCCTATGGTGGCAAGATAGAGCTAGCAGCTCTAACAGTGGCCCTAATAGTGGCATACATTTTAATCAGTCCAGGAACTAATCAAGAAAAAAGAGAAGTGCTTTGTTAACAGTTACAGCAACAGTCCCAAGTCCGATTCTGATTGGCCCAGGTAGGGTCACATGCTTACTTCTCAACCAGTCACCAGGGCCAGTCTTCTCATTGCCAGGAGTTCAGTTCTGCCAAAAGCCCCAAATCAAAGAGTTCCTTGATCCTGTACATTATCCAATTATCATTTCCCACAAACCAAATTCTCAAATCAGGGGCTTGAAAATCCAATGTTCTGAGCTCTGTTCTGCCATTACTGTTCTTTTCTTTACAGTTCCAAAACACAAGTAACCAGGAAGCTGTGCTAGCAGAGGCAGATGCTGGCCAGCTGGAGAGCTCCGAACCCACACACCCTACACACCATGGGAGGACAGGATGGTGACTGCCAAGCGCCCATCTGTCCCCTAGCTCTAAAAGCACAAACTTAAAGGGCAACTCCCAAGTCATCCCATTGTCAGCCCACACTTTCTGGAAGAAGGAAGGACGAGAAGAAGGAAAGAAAGAAATTTGCCATGGAACCAATGAATGATGTAAGTTAATCTCATGGATATGTCCTGACATTTTGACCCCGATGTTCTGGCTTGTTTCTCATCCCTACAAATTTCCTGGACCTACCAAGCAGCGTAAACTGCCAGAATGAGAAGAACCAGCCCCACAAACAAGTCCATCTGTGGTAGGAGAAGAAACATCACTGGACCTTCACGTCTGTGGACCAGGAGCAAAGATGTGGGATTTCATCTTTTGTATTTTTCTTGAAGGGAGAAAACAGACCATTTGCATGCTTTGTGTCACATGCCTGCTGTGATCCCAGCCTGAGCTTCAAGGCGAGGCTGCCACTCAGCACATCCCCTGGATACCCTCAGACACATGGGTGATGCAGCTGTCCTGGGAAGAGGGAGCAACTTCAGGTACATTCTCTATTGCAAGGTGGAGGCACTGGGAGGAATGTTGAAGACAGATGCAGGGACAGCATGATACTCTTCCAAACTTCTCAGCCTCAGAGCCTCTATGCTGAGGACTCTGGTCCCCTTGTGTCTCCCAGGACCCCCTAGTCTGCCTCTTGGTCTTCACCTGTGCTGCAGCCTGGGGCACTAACAGAACTCCCAAGACCTGACCTGACCTAGGCCAGTTAGTGGGGAAGAGGGCCTGAGCGCTTGTTCTGTCCTGGCCTTCTTGAAGGACAAATGCTCAGGAATCTCTGCAGGGTGGCTCAGCGGTCCCCATGAAGAGTGGTTCTGGTTGGGCATGGCTTCAGCCTCCCAGCCCAGCCCCATCAAATGCTCTGTGCTTGGCCTTGTGTCCCTGGCCATCGTCATGCATCCAAGGCTTTCCCTGAAGGTGGCTCTGGGACCACGCTTAGGGGGACTTCCTGGGGGTCCTCAGGCTGCTATGGCTGTTTGCCATGCCCAGGAGAGAGTGGGGTAAGGTATTTTTATGAAGGTTTGTTGTTTCTTGTTTCTTGAGTCCTAAGACAGAGGGAAGAGCATAGCTGAAGGGCACCATCTTTGGAGAGCATGAAGTCCAGGTTTGGGAAAACACTTGCATGTTGGAAGCACAGGGATGGACACCTGAAAGCTGCTGAGCAGGGCCCTTTGCCTCCAGCCTGATTTTTACATTTTTGATTCTCCCTAGCATTCTCCCTCAGAAGGCTTTACCCTCAGAATACTCACTCCCAGGGTCCCCAGCTCCAGGTCAGACCTGGAGGGAGATGCTCCAGGCTTCCCCGACTTGCAACCAGAGTGACTGCTCTCAGTGGCGGACAGGTTCCCAGCCACAGACATAGTGCTCTGAGGCTGGCAAGGTCTATCTGGACCCTGTACCCTCCTCTCCAGGGCCGTTGCCCTACTCCCGCCCTCTCAGAGGCTCTGCACATGCGAGGAGCTCTGGGTCCCAAGACAGTGGCAGCTCTGAGCCCTTCAGACAGGTCCCAAATGTCTGCTGGGAGAGGAGGGCTACTGAGGGGATCTCTTTGGGGTTGGTGTTCCTATGTCATTACCCAGTGACATAGACTTAAACTCCAGCCTCTCCTGTTCCTAAAGCAGGGGCTGGTTTGGGTTTGCCCTATGGGATCTTTGAAGCCAAAACAGAGATATCCCCATTTGCTGGGAGGGGAGGGAGTGTGGGAGCCCAGAGTATGTATGTCACTTGAGAGGTCAGGTCAGGCCAGGGCAGACATCAGGTCTGTGGGATCAGCTTCTCCCAGGCCTCTGGTCATGCACTTGTGGTCTCCCATTGGGCCTTGGCCCAGCTGTAGCAACCCTGGAGGAGAAGGAAAGGAATTGTGTGGTTTAGGGATAGTCACACGGTGAAACAGAGGCAGAGGTGGGTCTCTATGGCCTCTGTGCCCTCGGAGTGCTGCTCATATCCAGTCTCCCTGGCCTATAATCACACTGGCACATCAGGCCCACTGTGCATGCCCTTTCACACATATATACACTCTTCCACACTCCAAGCCCAGAACAGTCAAGGGCCATGCTCAGGTGAAGCCACCAGCAGACAGCTCTAGAAGAGGCTCCACTGGACCCCCTTCCAGTTCAAGCACAAACAACGTGAGAGTTTCCTAGTGGTGCCAAGGACACAGCTCAGAAGACCCCAGAGGCCGGTGCTGGGCAGAGGGGAGCTCAAAGCAGGAAGAAAGCAGTGTCCTGGATGAGAGAAAATGGAGGGAAGGTCCCTACTGCCCTGAGTCATGGGCAGCTTGGGGTCTCCAGGCTGAAGCTAGGAGGGGCAGTGGCCCTGCTGTCCCAGCTCTGTCTTAGATCCAGCCACCTGCCATGTGAACACAGTGGTTCCTGGCTGGGGGCACTGACCCACTCTCTCTCTGGGCCCCCTAAAAAGCAGCAAAAACTATCCCCTCCCTACCGCCATCACCACATGCACCAGTGATTCTGTATTTCTTGGCATGGAGAGAAATAAAGGTGAATGTATATATTCCCCGGCTTGTGTGTATGTACTGCTGAGCTCTGGAGATTTCTAACAGCTGGGGAGAGGGGGCAGTCCACTCAGCCTGCTGGCCCCAGGCTCAGGAGTGGGCCCTAAGGACCATGTGTACCCTGGGTCTCCACAGACAATACACAGCATTCCTCTGGGCAAGTCATCCATGCTCTCTGGGCTTCAGTTTCTCCCACTGTAAAACAAGTGGGTAACACTGGTCCCATCTTCCTCTGGTCATTCTTACTGATATGAACAAGGACTGGTGGAGAGAAGGGGCGGGGAAACCAGCTCTTGCTGGCTCTGGGCATGTTCTGGGTCTTTTGCACACACTGATAAATCCACATGGAGCTTACAGTCATTAGTATCATTATCCCCCTGCTCAGATTGGTAAACTGAGGCTCAGAGAGGTTCAGGGCCTTGTGTAAGGTCATACCATGCTCAGCATAGAAGGTGCTGAATACATGCTGGTGACATGACTTGATCCCTAGGTCTATCTGACCCCAGAGTTAGCTTCTGCCACCAGACTTTGCTGCCCAGAAAGGAAAAGCACCATGGAAAGAAGGTGAAAGTTAGTGGTTCTGGGAAAAAGGGTGGGAGAGGGATCCATCTTCTGGCCTTCAGTGTGCTACAGGCAGGGGCTGCTTTCCTGAGGAGGACAGGGATGTTGCCTTGGGCAGAGACACTGGCATCAGGGCTCTGGCATGGAAGGCAAGAGGCTGGGTAAGCAGGAGAGCTGGGTGGGACAGGGGGAGGGAGGAAGAGAAGGAGGGACAGTGGGTGCCAGGACCAAGCAGAGCACAGAGCTCAGGGTATGAGAACCAGAGCCAGCCCACCTGGATTCAGGTCCTGCCTGGCTTCTTACTGGCTGGATCCCCTTGGGTGAAGCCCTTTAACCTATCTATGAGCATCTAGTGAAATAATCGAGGTAAAGACTGTAGCACATTGACTCAGACCACCCCATCTGCTTCCACTGGGACAAAGCAAAAGCCTGAAGCTGGAGTGTTTGTTGAGACTAAGGACCTGTCCAGGCCAGAGGCCTGTTCCCTGTTCCCTGGTTCTCCTCGATCACTGGTCTGCCTGCCTTGGTTGAGCAGGTTACCAGGCCCACTGCATACCTCTTCCAGGAGGGCTGGGCCCTGCCTCCCTTTGTCCTCCACAAACAGGGGCATGTTTTACACCTTTCATGAAAGTTTGTGGGAGAGTTAAAGAAACAATTGTCCTCCACTCTGCACCCCACTCCTTGGTCCCTGATTCAGATCCTATGGCTCTGGCTTTATTTCTCCTGGAGTGATGAGTAGAATACCGTGGTTAGCCACGCCTACTTTCTAAAAGCCACTCCTAAAAAATCAGGAAGTGACTGTGTGTGCATCCATTTTATCTTGGGTTCAATTCCATTCATTTTAATAAGCACCTGCTATATGCTAGCTGGGGGCCAGCTGTGGGCATGCACAGATGAATGAGACCCAGGCTCTGGCTTGTCTTCCAGCCTATTGAGGAAGTGTGGAGATGCTTCAGTGGTTGCTCCCTGGAGTGCCAGAGCAAGCAGCAGGCTTTGCTTGGAAGGGGAGGGCGGGAGTGGCTTTCTCAAGTGACTCTAAACCAGGACTCTCCTCTCTTCCCACAAACCTGTACCAAGCTCCTACTATATGCCAGGCCCTGTACTGGACTATGGGGACACAAAGATGAAAAGGATAGGCTTCCTGGATCACATGACCTCTGATCTAAAGGAAAGCTCTGTGGATGGAAGGGGAGGATTTGTTGTGGTTTAGGGAGGTAAATGCCTTGGGTGGAGGGGAAGAACAGAGAGTCAGTCCTGGAGCTCTAGAGATCTGTCCTGGAAGATCCAGGGAGACAACCAGCAGGAAAGTGGCCTCCACCAGGAGCCTCTCAGGTCAGAAGCACTGTGTAAGGGCCAGGGATTTAGCTCATTGGCACTGTACCTGCCTTGCAATCGTAAGGTCCTGAGTTCGATCCCTGGTACCAAAAAAAAAAAAAAAAAAAAAAGAAGAAGCACTGTGCAGTAGAATTTCCTCCCAGCCACAGTGGGGTAAGGTGAATGATTCCTAGTGCTGGTCTCTGAGCTCCTTGCTTTGTGAGAATTATCTCACTTAATCCTCCTCCATGAGAGATCAACCATCTTCCTGAGAAGAAACAGATCAAGAGACTTGCTCAAGATCACACAATTAGAAACAGTGGTAAAAGCAGCACAATCCTTCAAAAAGTGAGCTTTGGTGCTAGATTTTCGTCCCTGTAACAAAATACATATCCAAGAAAACTAATTTAAAGGAGATAAGGTCTATTTTGGCTCATGATATTAGAGGTTCCAGTCCATGGTTAGCAGGCTCCATTGCTATGAGGCAGAAGCATCATGGTGGAAATGTGTGTCAGAGGAAAGCTATTCACCTCATGGCAGCCAGGAAGGAGGGAGGGGGGGGGAGAGAGAGAGAGAGAGAGAGAGAGAGAGAGAGACAGAGAGAGAGAGAGCACGCCTGAGCACGTGTCCTTTCTTATGCTTCCGCTTCTGTTTCATTGGGGGCAGCACATTCTTGTAAGGCCCCCCAACCCAGGCAGGTCTCCCCTGTCAGTTTTCTTTCCCACATGCCAGTCATCTCTGGAAAACCCTCACACATTCAAAAATGTGCTTTGTTAATCTGC
>NW_004624786.1:3012152-3030994 GCF_000247695.1 Heterocephalus glaber | reverse complement strand
ATGGCAGCCAGGAAGGAGGGAGGGGGGGGGAGAGAGAGAGAGAGAGAGAGAGAGAGAGAGAGACAGAGAGAGAGAGAGCACGCCTGAGCTGGTGGGCTTCCTTCTCCTTCTGCTTTTGTCTCATTGGGGTCCCCAGCCTCTTGTATGGTCCCCAAACCCAGGCAGGTCTCCCCTGTCAGTTTTCTTTCCCACATGCCAGTCATCTCTGGAAAACCCTCACACATTCAAAAATGTGCTTTGTTAATCTGCTAGGGAGCTCTCAACCCAATCAGGTTGACAGTCATGATTACCTATCACAGATGACAAGCCTCTCCAGGCCTTAAGCCTATGAGCTCTTCCACGGGAGTCGGCCATTTTAATGACTCTAGCTCCACTGCCTGGCATGTGACAGTCACATTTCTCTGCAATCCTTTCCCTCTGTGCTGCACCACAGTGATCTTTTCATCATTTTAAGCACCATCTGGGGAATCACATTAAGATGAAATGGCACCAGGGTGACACTACCAACACTAGAGTGAATGGGCACCCTCTACACACACGCCATCAGTGATGACCACACTGCTCTACTGCCCAGCTTGGTGGCCTGAAAGTCTCTTTGGCATCATTTTTCAGACACAATCCAGTTACAGAAACATAGAGGGGGTTGGAGGGAGGACTCGTGGTTTGGAATGAGTAAGGGAAAAGGGGGAGCTCTCATGATGTTCGAGGATTCAAATGATAGATAGCTGTGCCACTGGACAAGCGACTTTGACTTGTGAAGAAGGTGATGATTTCCCCCACAGCTCTGGGATTTCCCGGGGACCAGGCGGACATGGGTGTGAGAGGATGAGAACTGGACACATGAGAGACGTAAGGAGCAACGTCCTGGGGTACAGCCTGGCAGACCTCTCGTCCCCAAGCCTGAGGGTTCTGTCCACCTCCCAGGCTGACCCTTGAGTCCCTGCTCTCTTTTGCCTTCCTCTGCCTCCTGATATGACGAGAGACAGCTGTGTGTCCAGGAACAAAGCAAATCAAGCCATCCACTCATTGGCTATGTGGCTGTGGGCAGGTGCCAGCCTCTCTGGGCCTCAAAGTCCTCATGTAAAGGAGTGAGCTAGCTTAGAGGTTGTTTCTCATTCTGTCCACACATGGGAATCACTGGGAGTGTTACACAATTGTGGCACCTGGGTGCCATTCCTGGTGAGTCTGGTTTAATTGGTCTGGGGTATGGGCTATGCATTCAGGTATTTTGTTTTATTTCTGGTACTGGGGATCAAATCCAAGGGTGATCTACCACTGAACTAAATCTCATTTTTTTTGAGACAGAGTCTTGCTAAGTTCTCTAGGCTGGCCTTGAGCTTGTGGTCTTCCTGCTTCAGCTTCTGAGTAGCTGGGATTATAGGCCTGTGTCACTTTTTCCACTGAATCTAGGTTTTAAAATTTTCCAGGGCTGGGGATTTAGCTCAGTGGCACTGCACCTGCCTTGAAAGTGCAAGGTCCTGATTTTGATCCCTCCTACCAAAAAAACCCCACTTTCTCACAGCAAAAATTTCCAGGTAACCTCAGTAGTCACTCAAGATTTGGAACCACTGGTCTCCACTCTAGAGTCTTGCTACTCAAAGTGCGGTCCCTGGACCATTAGCATGGGCCTCACTGAAACCTGTTGCCAGAAGTGGAAGCCTTACTGTATCAAAGAGAAAGTGGTTCATATGCACTTTAAAGTTGGACAAAAGTTCATTGAGCTTTTGTTCCACTACAGCCCCCAGACTATTGCATGGTGCCCACATGCCTAAAGCCACCTCCCCTCTGGCTCTCAGTCCTATTCCTTGGGAGTGAGCCAGCTGTACCACAGTCTCTCATGGAGGGGCACTTCAGGCTTTACCTTCTCCAGTGGGTCACCATCTCCTTTCTGGCAAGAATAATCTTCCTCCTGTCAGTCTTGCTCTTGCTCCTTTAAGGGTTTATTGTAATGAAGAGAAAAATCTAGGAAATCTTGCTTCTTGGCCATCTTGCTTTGCTTGAGAAGCAGAGAAAGGACAAGAGATAAGCTGAGGGGGTCCTAACAGCAGCCAAAGCCTGTATCCCGCTTTCTAAATTGTTTACCAGTAAGCCTGCAGCCTAGAGTGTGAGGGTCAGGGTGGAGGTGCCCCCCAAAGCACAATCCCAGAGGCACTGGGGGCCTTCTGGAGTTTCCTCAGGGACGGAGGAATGCCAAGTGGGTGTCTTAGAGCTGCTCAGACAGAAACTTCAATCACAATGAATGCCCTGGGTTTTCTGAGTCTCCACCTTCACCTCCAGGCCCAGAGGAGGAGGAAGGCACTGGGAGAGGAAGGCTACCCTTGGCCTGGGCAGGGCTTCCTACCCCCAAGGTTGGTCTAGGTTCATATGGAGGCTCTGTGGTGATTTTCAAATGGTCCCCTGTAAGCAGGGCAGAAATTGCCTAAAAGGCTCCTCTTCCTGGGGCTCTCTGCAGCCTCAGAACCTAGCCTGGTACCTTGAGAGCAGGTGGATTTCAGAGGCCCTGGGCACAACATAACAGGGCATAACTCTTGTGGCTGTCAAGATGGGCAGGGCTGAGGAGTCTTTCCCAGGAGCTGGCAGCAGAGGTGCTCAGCTGGAAGCTGGGCCCTGTCAAGGCTTAAGCCTCCTGCATTATTGATCTGTTGCCTGGCTGTGGGTATGAATAATTCATAGGGCAAGGAGGCACCACTGCAAACAGAGGCATCCTGACTCCTCCCCACCTCAGTGCCTCAGCGTTTACTCCTTTTGGTTTAATGGGAGGTGGAATTGAATCTCAGGTTCCTCTTGCTCACAGGGCAGGCCCAGGCTTGAATTTGCAAGGGCCCTGGTGTAATCCAGGACCAGCCATCCCAAGGCCCTCAACCAGGGTGCCCATCCTCACCACACTCTCACTTCTCTCAGTCTCCACTTCCTTTTCAGTAAATCAGGACAATGCAACCAGGAGGGCTGGGTTGTTTATGCTCCTCCCCTGCAGCCCATGTTCAGTAAACATGAACCATTGTTATTGGTGTTACTTATGTCAACATTGTTGAAATAAGTCAACAACGGTTTCTTTCACTGTGGCCAAGGTCTTGGGAAGAGGGAGGCTGCTGGATCACAGACGGGCTTGCTGGGGTGGGGATGTTTGTGGTCAGATGAAGGTGGGGGATGTCCCTGTGATGGCATCTCTGGGAGGATGGGGAGAGACTGGAAGAATGTCAAGAAATTATTCAGAATCCTACAGTGATTTTCCCTCCCTAATGAGACTTTTCCAAACTGCACCCTCAGGGGCCTCAAAGCAGTGGACACGGGGACACTGTAGGGGAAGGGTGGCAGGTGCTGAGGTGCACCAGCTTAGACTTGATGCATGGAGGACATGGGTCAAGTTGTCAGGCAGGTCCCTTTAACATGTATTAAGGGTAAGGCAGAACATATGACTTTCAGGCCAAACTTGGATATGCAAGAAATGTTAACTTCTTTTTCTTTTTTTTAATAATCAAATTTAATTTCTCCTGTCTCCATTCTGCCAGGTGGAAGAAACAGCTCAGTCAGTTCAGGTCCCCTCCCCACTTCCCTGGGAGTTACAGCAGGTTGAGTTGGCAATAGTCTGGTCCTCCCTACTGTCACTGAAATAAATGTCCTCATTCCATTGTCTATAGTCTCTGCAGATGGCTCTTGAGTTGACCTTCAGTCTCCCCACTGCTCCTTCGCCCCCTCATATGTTCAGGGTAATTTAATTGTTTTCTTCTGAATGCATTTGGAAACAGATTTGGTTGAGCATAGTGCAGATCTTTCAATCACTTCTGTATGCAAGATAAGAAGATGATGATGATGAAAATGATGATTGTTGTCGTTTAACAACAAGTCCAGGGCTAGGGTGTCACTCAGTGGTAGTGGGCATGCTTGCCCAGCTTATATGTGGCTGTAGGTTTGATCCCACTGAAAAAGTCCAGATGTGGGCAGCTCAGGGAGGTGCACTACTTCTATGATGTCATCATCTATTCTAGGCATCTTCAGTCTTTTTGCTTCATCATCCTGACATAGATAGGGATTTTGTCCTGGATTTTACCTTATGGCCATAGGATGGCTGCTACAGCTGCAGCCGCTTGGTAGCAAAAGGGAAGAAAGGCCAAAATGGCATGTGAAAGCTGAATAGGTAAATCTCTTAAAGAGATTTCCTTCAAGGTCCATGTAGTGACTCCTGTTTTATGTTCTTTGACCAGGACTGTGTCACATGACCACCCCTAGCTGCAGAGGCTGGGAAATGCGGTCTTTTTCGCTGGGCACACTGATAGCCCAAGGAAATCAAGGTTCTTTTAGGAAGAAAATGAGAATGGGTATGCAGTAACAATTAGTCTTTCAATTAGATGTATAATATCAAGGCAGTAGCTAATTAATGCATGAAGTAAGGTACCCAATTATAGTTCAATTGTTGAAAGAACAATTGTTGAATGCCTACAATGTGCTAGGCCCTGCACTGAGTTTTGGGAACTTATAGCCTAGTGTCTGTAGGGATTAAACAAATGAATACCTACACATAATATGTGGTAGGTATTGGTAAGTATCTGTGAAATATGTGGTGGGGACCTTATACAGGTAAGAGAATCAGGGGAGCTGTCTTACACCAAGTTCTGAGGAAGCTCCCCAGGCACGGAAGAGGTGAAGGTGTAGAGTCAAAGCCAGACAATGGCTGCCATGGATCAGAGTCACAACTGGACAGTGCTGAACCCCACTTACACCCCTGCCAAGGAGGCAAATTAACACACCTGCTGTGCCCTTATTAGAGGTGGATTAATGGCTGTAGTAGGGTTATTGTTCATTTCTTAAGATAAACAACATTTAAAGAAGAGGAAAGAGTAGGCTCCTCAGTAGCTACACTGGAAACAAACATGGACTCTAATTTAGTTCAATCCCACAGACTCTTACTGAAAACTCCCATGTGCCAGACCATGGCAAGCACGGGGGCAGGGAGGAGAGGCAGGAAATGTAGGTCTGGCTGGAGGAGCTTGTGGGATCTCCAGGGAGGTGTGAGAAGTCAGCCAGCAGCCACCTGCTGGATCTGAAGTGACCACACCTCAGGACAATAGGGCACGGCGATGTGCCTCAGCCTCAGTTGGGACAGGAGTTCTATAGAAAAGGGCACTGTCATCTAATAGATTGGGAAAGTGCTAAACTAAATCCAGCTCAATACAGTGGCTTGACTGGAAGACTTCTCTGAGCCTTTAGGAGGCTGAGGTGTATTGTGAATCTTCAAGAGTAGATATTCAGTATTTCCTCAATGGGCTGCCAAGCCCTCTCTTTGAGGAACATTTTCTTCTAAAGCTACTTTAGATTTGCTGTTCCAAGCACTTTCCTGTGTTACTTAAAACCGCCCTGCAAACAGCCTTTTAAAATGGCCATAAAGCATGTAGAAACCATTGCCTATTTATTTACATTTTTGTCTTTGCTGGACATTTCAATGTCCAGGTTTTTTTTGCCTATAATTTTAAACACCCGGAAAGCAAATTCTGAAGGTGCTTTAGGGCAGTTCTTGGTGCTACTTGCTGGATTATACTCTCTCCAGAACCAGCAGCAACAACCAGAGCTCTGCCTCTTAGAGGAACAGCTGACTGGGTTTCCATGGCAACCACAAGTGTCAGGAGAGGGAAGGTGCTCATGGGATGGGATTAGCAAAGAAGGCCAGGCCTAGGGTGTTGAGGCCTGGGGGCAGGGTGTGAGGCTGACCACACTAGATCGCTGGGAGACCCTTGGGGAGCATAGCCCTTACTTTCTTCCTGATCTGGAAGGCACCCTGCTAGCAGGGCCTCAGCCAGAAGCCTCCTTCTTTTCATGAGTATGCCTACTGGGTAAAGGTCAGTCTAGGAAGTCAATTGGCTCGGGGCTGCTTAGCCTTCATTCTTACCTCACTGTGTACCCACGTCTCCAAAGTTTTCCCAAAGCTTTTTCTTTTAGAACCTTCTCAATTTGTTTTGAATTCTATGTTCTTCAAGGAAGTTACCATAATGATTCTGTATTTGTCAACATTCTGTCATTGTGACAAAATGTCTGAGAATAACAATGTTGGTCAGCTGTCCCATTGCTTTGTAGGCCTATGGTGAGGCAGTACAACATGATGGAAGGGTGTGGCCAAGGAAAGCTTCTCACTTCAAGGCAGCCAGGAAGGAAGAAGGGAGAGATGGAGATGGAGAGGGAGAGGGAGAGAGAGAAAGGGAGAGAGGACCGCTTTCTTCAACTAGGCCCCACCTCCTAAATTTCCATCACATCCCAATAATGCTATCAAATTGTGAATCTATCAATGGATTAATCCACTGATGTTAGAGCCCAGATGATCCAATCACTCTCAAAAGTCCCACATTGCTGCATAGAGGACCAAGCCTCCACACATAAACTTTTGGGGAACATTTAAGTTCAAACATAGTAGATCCCCTTTGGCATAGTTGCTCCCCATCACAGGAAGAAATTCCTGGATGAGAGGGAACCCTGGTCTTCTTGAGACCCTCCCAGGAATGCAGCCACCAGGGGAGCTACAGCACAAGGATCAGTGACCCACAGACCCTGTCTGATAGTGCAAACCTGTCCTTAGTCTCAGACAGCTGTCCAGTTCTATAGAACATCCTTTCTCTATGAGAACTTTCTGAGCGCCTGAGGCCATGTGAGATTCATTCTTTTAACTTAAAAAAAAAAAAGGACTAGCATTGTAGCTTAGTGGTGGAGCACATGATTAATGTGTGGAGGTCCTAGGTTTGATCCCTAGCACCAAAAGATAAAGATAAAAACAATGCAAGTTCTATGCATCAAACTGCTAACGGTAGTCCCATGGTGTAGGCAATGCTTTTGGGGAGATGATAAAAGGCAGCCTTTGAATTTTTGTTTCATATACCTCATATCACTGGAATCTTATATTAAGCCTTTATTCCTGTATTGCTTTTATAATTCATAATTTAATTTAAAAAATACAAATATATGAGGAAGGAAAAATATTCCCCATAATCCATTAGCTGAAGCAATCAATGTGAATATCTGAGCATTTGTCTTGCAGGCTTTTAAAAAGGGATTTGTTTTTAATATAACAGTCACTTTATAATAAAAGGGTTCAACTAAGTGCTCTTTGCATGGCAGCTGGACTTTGCAGAACCTTTAAGTCACAGGCCCCTCTGTTTTCTTCATAGCTGCCTCTGTCAGCCCCATACCAGTTCCTTAAACACAGAGAATGGGCTTGATGTGGGTGAGGGAAAGGGTAGTCAGAGGGGCTGGATGTCCTTGGAAGCTCTCTCTCCTCTCTTGACTGGGCAGGAATCCAGAAAAGCTCCTACTCTCTGTGTTACTTCCAGGGAGTGTCCTGGGAGTTGTCTTCCTGACCATTGCTTTGAATTCATTTCTGGCTCTAGGCCCGTGTCCTAGAACTGGATCCTTCTGTCAGGCTCTTGTCTCCAGTCTTCCTTGCCCCACCTTACAGACTGTCTTTATACCTTCCCTCCTGTGACTGGGTTGCAGAAAAGGCTGTTCGTTCAGCAGGGAAACTGGGAACTGCAGGTGCCTCCTCCTTCCTCTGGGGAAGTCGGAGAGACTTTTCCACTTGCTGACCCACTCTGAGGGCCCGTGGGTTATAGTAAGATGTCCATTTAAGGAGCAATATGGATGCTGGAAAAATCTGTACAGTGGAATTGAGTCTGGATGTTAGAATGGGCCAGTGTGATTTGCTTTCATCCCCACACTCATTCATCTGTTGGGGGTTTCGGGAGGTCTCAGGCCTGATTCCCAATGGCTGATAGGAAGAGACACTTTAGAGTCTCAAGGACCCTCCTTGGGGCGGGAAACACAGCTCCAGGAAGGCTGCCCCATCCTCCGGGGGAACCACGCTTGATGAACTCATGTTTTCATCAAGGCCCATGGGAGCTACTCTTGGGCTGGTTAAGCAGCCAAGAGGTAAACACACACCCAAGGTGACTGAAAACAGGGCTCCCTGAGCTGTAATTATAAGCACAACATGATGACAACAGGACAGAGAGTGGGGGAACTAGGGGGAGAAGAAATCTTCCTCTAGCCCACATTTCCACATTTCTCCTGCCCTAGAGTGTGCCTTCTTCTTCCTGGGTGATTTTTCCCCATGGCTGGGGTGTGTTTTGTTTCTTAATTCTATTTTTATTGCACAGTTAATATAACCTCATGGTGGCAAACTTGGAAAATGTAAAGAGCATAACGAAGGCAATACAAATTTCTTCTGTCTCCATGGTCTAGCCACCATCTTTTATCTAAGCAGCCTACTGCTTGGTACAGCACTTGTCCCCGTCTGACCTCATCTTGCTGACTTAATTGTTGATTTGTTTACTGTTTTTCCCTCTCTCACAATCCTAAGTTCCAACACAGCAGGGACCTTGTCCGTTTACCCTTAATGTTGTGGGCCCAGGAGAGGGCCTCACAAGGAGTATGTGCTTTATTACACTTTTGATGGATGAGGGAATCCACCCATATACATGTTTGTGTTCAGTGTGACCATTCAGATCCTTCTATTTCATCTACTGACTTCTTTACCTGAAATGTCTCTATGCTCTTCATGCCAGGTGGGGTGTAGCTGAGAGAGGCTCTGGGCTCTTGGCTCAGGGAGGATGGGGAAGGCACAGAGAAGCAGATCCCATGAAGCTGATGTTAGAGTAACACATCTACCCAAGGGCACCCTGAGGAGCACAGTGAGGGAAAGGGAAGGGCTCTGTCAGGCCCCACCACATGGGGACTACATCCTCCTCACTCTTCGGGGTTCTTTGCATCATACAGAAATCAGAGAAGTTTGGTGAACTTGCTCAAGATCTCACAGCTGGTCAGTGTGGGGTCAGAATTGCAGATGCAATAATAAAAGCTACATCTTTGGGAAAAAAATCTATCAAGTTAGAAATATGGGTTATATTTTTAAAAGGCTTTCAATTAAAAAGAAGCTCTGAAGGGCTGAGGATTTAGCTCAGTGGTTTCGCAGCCTGCCTTGAAAGCACAAGGTCCGGAGTTAAATCCCCGGTACCAAAAAAAAAAAAAAAAAAAAGAAGCTCTGAAGCACACCTCAGGGGACCTAAATGCCCTTTGCATTTGGATACCATTCTGCCCAGAGCCTTCATCTGTGCTGGTAAGAAAATGGATTTTACAAGACTTAATTCAACAGAGAAATCTGGCTAGCTGATTAATTAACTGAAGCAAAGGTCTCAGGGACATTTGAAATTGGGTGATCTTTTGCTCTTATTCAGCATAGGAAGATAAGGATTCTTGCTGTCTGATTAGTTTAATGAATTTGCCTTAATCCATCTGAACTGTAAAGTTCAATATTTGTAAGACATATTTTAAATAATTGGTTAAGGTAGGAGGTAGTAATAGTTCATCACTTATACATATATTTATAATATATAAATATAATTATATAACATGTATTATACAAAAATATATATGATATACAGAGTCTGCAAAAAAATGTATACACACTTCAGCAGTTCACCATACTAATAAATGTCTGGAAGCTAATGGCCAGCACTTTGAGCACCTCTTATAATTATAAGAGGCCAAAGGTAACTGTTATTAATGTCATGATGTTGCAATACTTTAGTATTAAAACACAAGTTTTTCTTTTCCTGATGTATATCTTTCTTGGTGGACTCTCTCTCTCTCTAATATATATATATATATATTATATATACTCATCTCATTTAAACAGAATATCAGTTGTACTTACTGGTTAAAAATAAACTATCTCACCTCTCTCTCTTTTTTTTTGGTACCGGGGATTGAACTCAGGACCTTGTGCTTGCAAGACAGGTGTGGTGCCACTGAGCTAAATCTCCAGCCTATCTCACGTCTCTTGATCTTTGTTGTTTCAAAACTACAAACATCTCAGAGCAACTTTTGAGATGACTGTTGCAGGTGCTGTCTCCCACCAGCAAAGGTTGACCAGTGTGATCTAACAAAGACCCACCAACTGTTTACAGTTTAAAATGCACACTCAGGTCTTTGAATCCCCCATGGCTAGTCTCTGTCCCCCTGTCCCCCCAACAGCACCCCAACACTGGTGCTGTTGGGTGTCTTTCTGATCACCTGCAGCCATCAGCACTTGCTCAGTCAGAACCATATCTGGTGTGGATTTAACTCCACAGGTCAAACCACCATTTTTATTTTATTGTTTTTTGGTGCCTGTGAATGAACCCAGGACCTCACTCATGCTATGTGCATGCTCTACCACTGAGCTACACCTCCAGACTAATTTTAATGAGAAACCTTCGGGTTCATCTCTAGTTTCCTGGGGAGTCTGGGGAATTTCCGGGAAGTCTGTTCCTAAAAGTTCCTCCTAGCCAGGTCCTGGCCTGATTGGGGTGGGGGGGGCACTGAGTGGTCTACTCACATGAAAGGTAAAGTCCTGCCTGGAGGAGCATCCCTGAGGACCCCATGCTGCAGCAGGCTGTGCCCCCAAGAGCCCTCTGTCCCTGGATGCCTCCCTTGCTCAGAGGCATCTCCCCAGGGCAGGTTACAGGGAAGCCATGCACTGGAGGCTCCTTCTCTCGAGGGTGTGTGGCCCCACAGGGAAGGAAAACCACCTCTCTGGAGCTTTTTACCTATTGGAAGGAGGGAATCCGTGATGCAGACATTAAGAAAACTCCTGGGCTGGGGATGTACAGGGTATGTGTGTTGGAAATCTTTCTGTCATGGTGACAAAACACATGAGAAAAACAACTTAAAGGAAGAAAGATTTATTTTGGCTCACAAATTTAGCGGTTTCAGTCTGTGATCAGCTGCCCTTTTGCTTTTAGGCCTCCGGTGGGGCAGAAGCATCATGGTGGAAGGACATGGTGGAGGAAAGCTGCTCACCTTATGGCAGCCAGGAAGCAGACAGAGGGGTAAAGAGCCAGAGAAGGAAGGGATGGGGATAAGATACAGTGCCTAAGGTCAAACTCTCATAATCCACTCCCTTTGAATGGACCCTAAATTTCCATCACTTTGGAATAATGCCATGAAATTATGAACCTATCAATAGATTAATCCACTGATGAAGTTAGAGCCTAGATGATACACTCACTTTCCAAAAGCCCCACTTGTAAACACCTGAGCGTTTTGGGGGACATTTTAGATCCAAACCATAATAGCATGTGATTGGAGAGCAAACAGAAATGAAAAAGTCACCCCCACTATACAAGGCTAGTAGAGGGAGCCAGTCAGAGCACAGAGGAGTGAAATCCATAGTAAGTAGTGTATTTTTCAGTCTCATTCTCAATGCTATTTATGTGGGGGGAAATCAGGAGCCACTCCATTCTATGCTCTGATACTCTTTTTTTTTGGTACCAGGGATCGAACTTGGGTCCTTGTGCTTGCGCAGCAGTGGGTGAAACCACTGAGCTAAATCCCTGGCCTCTTTTTTTTTTTTTTTAACAGATTCATATTCAATTCACATTTATCGAACATCTACAATGTTCCACTTAATTTCACCTACCTCTACTTTGAACTGCATGAAAACCTATTTTAAGTAGGAATTAGTTTCCCCATTTCATAGTTAAGATGATGTTGAAGTTATTATCTAAGGATGCAAAGCTGGACACCAAACAATAAAAACTAATATCTTTCATTGCCTTCTACCTTGACAGCTAAAATCTTCGTGAAATCATTTGTTTTTTAAAGACAGGGCCTCACTATGTAGTTCAGGCTGGCCTTGGACTCACTATGTGTCCCAGGCTGGCCTCAAACTCACAGTGATCCTCCTGCCTAAGCCTCCCAAGTGCTGGGATTACAGGCATGCACCACCATGCCCAGATCCAAAATCAGTTGTAAGGCCAGTTTTCAAATTTTCTTTAAAAACTTTAAATTGTGGTAAATCACGCATACCATAAAATTTACCATCTTAACCATTCTGAAGTATACAGTTAGTCCCATAGTGTTAAGTACATTCATAATGTTGTGCAATCATCACTGCTGTCCACCCCAAGATCTTTTAATCTTGTAAAACTGAAACTCTGTACCCACTGAACATGCCTCCTCTCATTTTCTCCCCCTGCCCTTGCCAACACAATTCTACTTTCTGTCTCTATGTTTATTTTTGTTTTGTTTTTTTGGTATCGGGGATTGAACTCAGGACCTTGTGCTTTCGAGGCACGGCACCACTGGGCTAAATAGTCGGCCCTGTCTCTATGATTTTTGACTGTCTAGGTAGGTACCTCATGTATGTGGAATCATACAACATTTTTGTATGTATATCTGGCTTCTCCCACTCATAACATTATGTTCTTAAGATTTATCCATGTAGTATCATGTCAAGATTTCCTTCCTTATGCAGATATCATGTTTTACCTATCCATTCCTCTGTTGATGGAAACTTGTGTTGCCTTCTCTTTGTGGTTCTTGTGAATAATGCTGCTGTGAGCATGGATGAATACGGATGTATAGATATCTCTTTGTGACTCTGCTCTCAGTTTTTTTGGCCACATAGCCAGTAGATTTGCTGAATCATGTTAATTCTATTTTTCAGTTTTTTCAGCAATTATCTTACTATTTCCCATTGTAGCTGCACCATCTTACAGTCTAACCAACAGTACTCAGGTGTTACAATTTCTCTGTATCATCACCAACACTCATTATTTTATTTTTGGTACTGGGGATCGAACTCGGGTCCTTGTGCTTTCGAGGCAGGCATCAGAACCACTGAGCTAAATCCCCTGTCCTACTCATTATTATTTTTTTTTTTTCGGATTTTTGAGACAGGGTCTCATTATGTAGGCCAGGTTGGCCTCTAATGCACAGTGATCCTCCTGCCTCAGCCTCCCAAAGTGCTAGGATTATAGGTGTGTGCCACCACACCCAGCTTTTATTTCATTTTGATAGAAGCCATCTGTCCTAGTTTCTTCCTGAGACATAATACCCAACACTCACAACTCTAAGGAGGGAAGATTTATCTTGGCTAATAGCTTATAGAGGTTTCAGTCCATAGTCAGCTGACTCCAAGGCAGGGTGGCATGGCAGAGGAGAAACAGTTCATGGCACAGTGGCAGGAAGCAGAGTAAAAGGTCAAGGGAGGAGGGAGGGAGATATATCAGTGGACTAATCCACTGATGAGTATCACAACCCCATGGTCCAATCACCTGTCCAAGCCCCACCTATGAGCACATGAGGCTCTATTTATAAACCATAACACCACTCTAATGTGAATGAAGTGTAAGCTCCCAGTTTTATATCCCGCTCATTGTCCCCAATATCAAGGAAGATATAAAGGAAAATGACATATGAGTATGTATCAGACAAACATCAAGACTTGCCAATAAAGAAACAAATATTAACAATGTCTAAATAGAGGAAAATACTATGTACACAGATTCTAAGTGCAATACTATAAAGATAATAATTCTCTTTATTAATGATTTACATATTCAGTGTAATCAGAATCAAAATTTGGGAGGTTTTCCCAAGATAAATGATTCTACAATTTATATAAAAATGTACAGAAAAAAATGCAAAGGATCAGGAAATAGACAAGACTAACTTGAGGAAGAAGAATAAATCTGCAGGCTTACACTACTAGATGTCAAGATTTATCATAAAATTAGTTAGTGAGGTAGAGTAGTATAAAGAATAGAAAAGCAGACCAGTGAAAATCCAGAAGAAGATCTGCACATGTATAGTTGCTGATGCGTAACACAGCTGATTCTCCAGAGCTGTGAGGAAAAGGTGGCTTTGTAGAGGGTGCTGGATAAACTGCATACACATGTGGGAAACTGAACCTGACCCCTGCCTCACATCACACACAGAAGTCAAAACCAACTGCAGAGAAATTATAGTCCAAAATATGAAAAGCAAAAACAATACAGGTTCTAGAACAAACCACTGGAGAACATTTTTGCAGCCTTGTGAGTAGGCAAACATTCCTTAACAGTGTTGCACCCAGTGAGAAAGAATCAACCAGAGACCGATATTAAATCCACACAAGAATTTATTACTGGCCGGGATCCGAGCCGAGGATGGGACTCGAGCCTCAACTGAGGGGAGACAAACATGTTTTTTTTTTTGTTTTTGTTTTTGGTACTGGGGATCGAACTCAGGTCCTTTCACTTGTGCAGCAGGCGGCAAGACAAACATGTTTTATACACCTTTCAGGCCAACAGTTTCCAGGTCCCCCTATGGGATAGAACTAGTAAAGCAAGCAAAAGGTACAGAAGCGGAATGTCCTGCTGTTAGAACATTTGTAAAACAATAGTTGATTAATTGTTATTTTTAAAGAGACTTTCTAAGGGGAGGAGGTTTTTAAGCTTCCTCCTTCTGACTTTATCTAAAGGTCAGGCAGGTGGGTCAAGCAGCAATATGGAGTCTGTCTTGCTAACTAGAGTACTTCAAACAGGATATAAAAACATCAACCTAAAGAAAAAAATGAATAATTAAAATTAAGAGCATCTAAGCTGGGCTTGGTGGTACACACCTGCAATCCCAGCACTCTGGAAGGCTGGGGTAGGAGGATTGCAAGTTCAAGCTCAGCCTGAGTAACTTAGTGAGATGCTGTCTCAAAAAATAAAAAGGGCTGGGAATGTAGCTCAGCATGAAGTTGCTGGGTTCAATCCCTAGTACTAGAAAAAAATTAAGAACATCTAGCCAGGTGTAGTGGCATGTGGTTGTAGTTCCAGCTAATCAGGAAGCTGAGGCAGGAAGATGGATCAAGCTCAGGAGTTCAAGGCCAGCTTGGGAAACATGGTGAGATCCCATCTCAAATGAGAAGAAAAAAATTAAGCATCTATTTTTAGGAGAATAGATAGATAAGCTATAAAAAGAGAAGGTATAGCTGGATGTGGTGGTGCATGCTTGTAATTCTGGCACTATGGGAGGCTAAGGCAGAAGAAGGATTGGAAGGTTGATTTCAGCATGGACAACTTAGCAAGACCCTCTCTTAAAATAAAAAATAAAAAGGGGTAGGGATATAGCTCAATGCAGAGGCCCTGGGTTCAATCCCCAATACCGGGGGGAAAAAAAGAGGGTATATTTGCAACATGTTCATTCAACAAAGAAAAATTAATTGGAAAGAGAAGATAGTCAAATTAACAAATACGGAAAAATTTGAAGAGACATTTAACTAGCAAGGATATCCTAATAGCTAATGAGTAGAGAAATGCACAGCCTCATTATTCATCAGGGAAATGCAAATTCAGACTGGCAACATCAAATGTTGTGAGAGAACTGGGACATTCATTACTACTAGTGGGGACAGAGATTGGTACAATCACTTTAAAAAACTGCTTGACAGTATATTCTAAAACTGAGAATATGCATAATCTCTAAACCAACAACCTTCTTAGGTATCTATTACCAGCAAAAAAAAAAGTATACAAGAATATTCAAAGAAGCACAATTTGTAATATTCCAAATGAAAAATAAAGTTATCCATCTACAATAGAAAGACTAAGTAGAACATGGATGGATACTCATACAAGCTACTATTAAAGGGCAGTGATTCTTAAATGTGAGTGGGCATCAGAGTCACTGCAGTGATGGCGAACCATTTAGAGGTTTCAGTGATACAAAGAGCCTGCTGTGACACACATGTCACACGTTCACCACCACTGATCCTACAGGCTTATTAAACTCCTGACTATTGGGGCTCGTTCTGTCCTACACAGAATTCATCTCAAACCCCACCCCCAACTGTCTTTATCATAGTTGAATCTGTCTACATCCTGAGTGTGCCCTCCTCCCCAACGTCAGCAAGGGAAGGGGCTGATGGGGCACAAAAAGCCCTGATTTCTGGTCATTAGTATAAACATAAAAATCTCTCATGTAGGTCAGCCCTGCACCCATCATTGTGGATAAACTTATGAACATTATCTCATGACCTTGACAACATAACTAGGGTGTAAATGACAACATAATTATGACAGCCATCCTCATTTTCCATCTTTTTGTTGTTGGTGTTATGGAGAAGGAATTGATCATTAGTTGGATAAACTGCAAAGTTGTGTGGAGAGGCAAAAGTGCAGATGAGATTCCAAACCACTCCTCTGACCCTGGGTCTGAAGCTCCCTCCTCTGGAGGTGCTGCCCACCCAGATGGCCGGTCATGCTTGTTCCTTTTCTTCACCTATTCAGGTGCCTCTAAGCTTCATACCCAGGTACGGCCCTATTCCCATAGGAAGCAAATATTGCCACCCAAAGCAAGATGCTTTTTGCTTGCTGTGGATATAGTGCTGTTCAGCTCTGTAATGTGTTCTGGGAGTTAAAAGCTCAGCCCTGAAAGGGATCCTTTAGTGTTTGCTGTTTCTAGGGCTAACTGGCTGTCTGCAGAGGTGGATGCAGCTGCAGTGAAATGCTGTTCTTTCAGCCTAGTCACTTGGAGAGAGCAGAGACACCCTGTATCTCCACGTATCAGCATTTTTGAAATAGCTGCTTATGAGTCCGGGAGAGCCAGGTGGGGAATGGGGACTCTTCTCAATAGCAGCCTACAGTCTGAAAATATTCAACACCAAGGCCAGAAACCCAAGCTCCACTGGAGTCTTAACACTGGCTCCTTGTTATTATTATTATTTTTTAAAAATTCAATGTCTGGGCTCCAATCTAGCACCCTAGTCTCATTGGATCACAGCTTCTGGGAATAGATTCTGGCACTGCTGCTGATGTTGTTTGGGGATTTTTTTTTTCATTTGTTTTTGAGACAGGGTCTTGCTTTGTAGTTCAGGCTGGCCCTGAATTCACTTCAGGTGTGCACCACTATGCCCAGATCGATGTTGTTTCTTTAAGCTCCATTCACTTCTGCTGGTGGTTCAAATATGCAACAAGAATCAAGAAGGACTGCAGTAATGAATCAACAAACAGGAGGTGGCATGCTCTAAAGGCAGTACTGGGGGATCACAAGACTTTTCGTTTAAAAGGAGCCTAGTGAGGAAGGGCATTTAGCATTCTATCTTGCTTCCATGAAAATGCTTCCTGGCCCACTTTTTTTTTTTTTTTGAGATAGGGTCTTGTTATATGGTTCAGGCTGGGCTTGAACTCACTATGTATTCCAGGTTGGCCTAGAACTCATGGCTATTCTCCTGCCTCAGCCTCCCGAATGCTAGGTTTACAGGTGTACACCACCATGCCTGGTATGGCCCATTCTTTTTTGGGGGGGGTACCAGGGATCGAACTTGGGACCTTGCACTTATGAGGCAGGCAGCAGAGCCACTGAGCTAAATCCCTGGACCAATGGCCCACTCTTAATGGGTGACTGCCAGTCTCTCCATTCTGGGATCATCTTCCCTGGTCTTTCTTTTAGTATATTCACAAGTTCAAGAAATGGTTAAACATTCTTCTTGGCATGTTGGAGAATTAAACTGGGTACAACTGATAAACCATAAAATGCACACCTAGAAAAAAACCCATGAGGCTGTAGGCCTTAGTAGTCTAGAAGTGGGCAGAATGTATTTTCAAAAAGAAAAAGCAAGTGTTTCTCAGTTACTTAAAAATTGGAAACTATGGTTAAAAAATAGGGTGGTCATTGTATTTAAACAATTAGTCAGGAGTTGGCCATTTGCCTCATGACATTCAAGGCAGCCATTACAAAGCATGCTGCAAATGAAGATTTTATGACATGGGAAGTTGTGCCTACTGTATTACATGAAAAAAACTGATCACGAGACTATATGTATGGTACATTTTGTTCAACATATGCATGTATTTAGACATTTAAAAAGTGATCCAGGTGTGATCGCACATGCTTTTGATCTTAGCTAGCTACTGAGGAAGCTGAGGCAGGAGGATCACAAGTTAGAGGCCAGCTTGGGTAGCTTAGTGAGACCCTGTGTCAAACAAAATAAAACAAAAACCCCCAAACCCCAAAAAACTAAAAGTGAAAAATATTAAAAGTGATAACAGCCAATTATAGAATGTTGGGGAAACATCATTTTTATTTTCTTATTTGATTCTATTTTCTATAAGTACACATTAATTTTGTAATTAAAAAATCTTAGATATTAAACTAGTAAATTGGCCCATAAAAATTTACCATTTTCAGCATAGGGTTACAGGGAATTTTAGGCTGAAATTAAATTTCATGCCATAGTCAATGACATTCAAATTATGATGACAATATAGTACTTTCCTGAAATAAAGTTCTTTGAACCCCAGGAGGAGGCTTCTGGGCCGCCGTACCACCCCCTCCACCAGCGCACAGGAGGTGAGCTGCTCCCAGCACCCAGGAGGATGGTTCTCGGCTGCCATACCACCCCTCTCACCACACAGGAGGTGGCTGCTCCCAGTGCCCAGGAGGAGGCTTCCAGGCCACTGTACCACCCCCTCCCCCAGTGCACAGGAGGTGAGCTGTGAGGGTGGCAGCAACACCCCCCCCCGCCCCCGTCAAAATGAGAAGACACAGAAACAAGTCTTAAAATCAGACTTCCAGATCACCTAAAGCAACCCCAAAGGGAAATGAGATGGACCACCCTGATACGCAACCACCTGGACTCCCTGAACTGGCAACAAAAGAGGATTTGGAAAAAATAAAACCAGAAATAATTTCTCAGATAACAGCAGAGAATGTGCCCATAGTGCAAGACATGATTAATAAATCTAGAGAAGACACAGATAAAAAAATAGAGGAACTAAGGAACATGATGGAATCCCAACATAGGAAATAAATGGAATCCATAAAACAGATGCAAATAGATTTCCAGGAGATTAAAAACTCCACTGAGGGCCAGAGATTTAGCTCAGTGGTTCTGCCGCCTGTCTCGCAAGCACAAGGTCCCGAGTTCGATCTCTGGTACCAAAAAATAAATAAATAAATTTTAAAAATAAATAAAAACTCCATTGAAAGCTTATGCAGCAGAATGAGCCAATGTGAGGACAGAATTTCAGACATAGAAGATAAGATTGCAATTAGTGACCAGGAAAAGAAAAATT